>VYZQ01011174.1:0-40977 GCA_013400655.1 Mystacornis crossleyi
GTCCAGGTCCACGGAGCAGAGGGAGCCAACAGGCAGCTTAATGTTGTAGACGTGGTTAAAAACCACAGGCTGGTTGTCCTCTGGCAAGGTCACATTCAGCCCAGTCTCCCTCTTCTGACGGATAATTCTCTTGATGAGTCCCCCAGTGACGTGCTGAGACAGCAAAGCGAGGATGGTGCAGGCCAAGACCCGGCTGGGGAGTCCCATTGTGGTGCCCTTTGGAGGCTGAGAGATAGGTCTGCTGGGGCTTTGTAATCTGGAGCAGAAACTGGAGAGCCAGGTCAAACCAAGCTGGATATACTTTTCTTTCCTGGAGTGTTTGTTCCCTGAAAGGAGAAGGAATGGTGTAAGGGATGAACTGCAGCTGCACCACCCGATGAAGGTGTGGCACTGCTCGTGTGCTGCATCCTCAGAGAACAGGACTATCACACTTCACCCAACCTGCTGAGCTTTCTCTGATGTATAACAGTGGTTTTCCAGGATCTCAGTGTGACTGTGAGGGAAACGTCACCAGATATGAAGAAAGCTGCTGTTATTTCCAGGTTAGAGCTAATACAGTGGGTTGTGGAAAGTTTAACTGCCTCAAGCAGAAGACTGGGGCAAAGATGCCTGCTGAGTCTCAGCTCAACTGAAAACAGAGGTAGATAAAATGAATGTATGTTCTATTACTATTTAACTAATGTTAAATTCTGTACTTTCTTCACCCCTCCACTGCTTGAAGCCTGCTCAAGGTTGGACCATGTAAGAAAGTCAAGACATTGTCAAAAGGTGCATCAACACCACCAAGCTCATTCCATGCCTTTTCTATATGCGTTAGATTACTTCAATTGCTGTGGAATCTGAACTCCAGGGCTTGTAGCTCCATAGTAAGTTCCACTATGTGATGATTTATCTAGAGCATGAAGATAAATGGAGCTCTCTGCAGGTGGACAGTTCTGGTGTCAGTGCTTGTATCACAGGGGTATTTTGGTATAAAAGTAGTGAGACAGAAGAGAAGCTGAGACTCCAACAACAGAGACAGCAATAAAACTACATGTGTAAGAATGCCTTTTTAGCAGCCAATATCCCTTTCCACCAGGCATCATTTCCCACTGTCTGATCTTTCCTCAGCTATAACACAATAACTCGTGTACGGTTACAAGCACCTGGCTGGGCTCTACGGCTCTTCCTGAAACTCATTCTTTTCAATTAGCTCCAGTATTTCCTCCTCCTCCTCAGTCTGTGCATGTTCCTTGTCAGTGGAGTGAGCCAGGGGACTGGAAAGACATCCATTGACTTCCACGCAGGATCAGCCCCTCAGCACGTAGAGAGAGGAGCCAAAGCAGTAACGGACTGCATGAACTAGCACACCTAATAAATGTCATCTCAGCATTTGTTTTCCTTCCCTCTCCCAGAAAAGCTTGGTTTAATGGTGAGATCAGTGACTGTGCTTTCAGTGGTTGCAAGCTATGAAATGCCTGTAATGGAGGAAACAGCAATTTATTCTCTAAACATTCTCTGATGCTAATTCATTTGTCAGATGAGAGACCAGCCTCTTCCACCCTTCTGCTTTCCCCAAAGTGGAGGGATTGTTCTTCCCATGCTATCCCAGCTTCCTTCGTGAGGGAATGACAATAATACATCAGACACCTCACTGAAGTTTAGTGGGTTTTGTAGGCAACGTTGAGTTCACAAAGAACAAACTTCACCCCTTTTTACTGGGGAATAAATCAGAAGCAAACCAGGAGCAGGGAAGGCTTTTTCCTTGTCACGGAAAACCATTCAGCTTTAAGGCATTTCTAACACTTACCCCATTTGCTCAAATATTTCTGCTAGCCGTGCCTGCACCAGAAGAGATCACAAGGTTGTTAAAAAAGAGTAACAGAGACAGACATGGTCCAGGTCTCATTTCTGACTCAACCCCTAAACTGAGTTGCCAGCTCATGAAACATGTTCAGGACTGTATTTTAAGTGGGATTTTAGTCTCGAGCACTCCCACTTGGGCTTTGCAAACTGCTTCCCATGCAATTCCATGTGCTATGCACTTTTTGCCCCAGGACAAGGTCATTCAGCTAAAATGGATGCCTAACCCTCAAGTAGTCATTAAAGGGTCAGGCTGCTTGACAAATGGATCACCAATGAAAAATGGAACAAACTGGAGGCAGCTCTGCATCTAACTCTCACAGAATTTTAGTGAAAGTTGAGCATCCATTTCCTTACGGCTTTTGTAAATCCCAATCTACAGGAATATGGGCCTTTCCCAAACCAAGAAAATTGCACTTTTTTCTGCTGACCAGTGTGAGTTGACAAATCACTTAATGATGGTACAAACTGATTTCTTTAATATGCCTGGAAAATGAAAAACCTGCTCTGGCAAGAGCCACTATCACTGTCACCTTCACTACTGATGAAATCCACACGAACATGCAGGACTTTGAATGGTGCTGCATCAGAGGCAGCCAAACCTCTCAGCTCATAGATGATCCTGGAAGAATGAATGTGTCTCGGCTGACGTCCTTTTGAAGTCTCTGGAGAAATATCGTGGTGGTCTAGGAGCAGCATTCCATGCCTACTCTGTGACCCCTGTGCTTTGACACCTCCTGTGATGTCTGAGCTAATTCATCCCCATCAGGTGTTTCCCATCCCATCTGCCAAGGGCCCAGCACCGTTTGCTGGGCTCCTCTCCTGTGTCTGACAGCTACAAAACAAGACACCTTCCTCCAGTTATTTATACATTAGCCGTGGTCTTGGCAGGAAGAACACATTAGCCATGGTCTTGGCGGGAAGAACAAAGAGGCCATCCTTCTCTCCAACCCCGATTCCTCAAATAACAGCTCCGACCACAATGGACCACCCGGGAGCAGGAGAGAAATGAAGTCACGGCGACTGCCAGGCTCTGTTGTCCCTTCATTTTCCCTCATCTTCCCTTCAGAACAGCTCATGTAGATTGTATTTTAAACCTGCCTCTTGGAGAAATCCTCTTGATATTTTCTTTGCAAGACCTCAGCTGCTGGATTATTTAGGGGCACTGGAAAGGCTTGCAGCAAGGGCTGGCAAAAGATGACCCTTCCCAGCATCAGTTTGGCCATGTGGTCTCAGAGGAGCTGGGTGACGTCTCATATCCCTCAGGTATGTTTGTATGACCCAGAGTGTCTATTTTTACAAATATTTTGTCTAATAGGGAACACCACTCATCCCGATGAGCTGTGCCTTCGTGTCTTCCTGCCACCCTGACTACAAAAATCTTGGATGTGAGGGTGTGGATGATCTGCAAAATGTTCTGCTTGTCATGCAGGACAATAAATCCAGAGCTTGTGTCCTCCCCATCTGGTCACTGGCACCTTCCCACAAGTTCTCTCCTACTCTCCTGCTCCCCGAGGCACAACCTCAATATAAATAAGAAGAAAAAGTATTGTGGCCTCTCACACATCTTAAATACCTGATTAAAAAATAGAAATTATGAATTGAGAAGCAAATCATGGCATCTCTGCAGTACCAGCTGGGGCAAAAGGAGATTCAGGTTAAAAAAAAAATTTCTTATATATACATTAACTTTAAAAGTCAGATTTTAACCAAAGAGCAGAAAAAGGCTATTTCTAGAAAACACTCCTTAAAAACGTGAGCACTGCCTGGTGATACACGTAATAGTATGTGGTGGAAGTAAGATGGACTGTCAATGGCACAAAGGGAAGGCATAATTTTCATTTCCACTGCAACCCTTTCATCTGAAGATCTGAAAGCACATCACAGTCTGGCTGTCAAAAGCTGAAAAAATGTTATTAAAAAGGGTTATTTCTTTGTTTAGACATCCCCTCTTCCCCTCTCCCCCCTCCCAGCATCAGAACTTTTTCAGGACCTTTCCATTTAATTAGAAATTTGTTTCTTAATAGGAAATTTTCAATCAATCTTGAAAAAAAAACCCCAGGAATCCTGACTCCTGGGGAATACTAAGCAAAGGTAATGTATGAGTATTTCCCTTCCCCAAAGCCATACTTGCTGGAAAGCAGCAGGTGTGAGAAACTAAATTAATGTCTGCATACTTTAAAGTCCTGGGGTAGCAATCCAGTCTCTCCTGAATGTTCAGGAGTGGCAGAGTTGTGAGATGATTTGTGGCTATGCGGAATGATAAATATGCAGATGAGAGCCCTGTGCAATTTTAATCAAAACAGATTGCAGCGAGGAAGGAATGGAGGTGTTAAAACCTATCTCAGCTGTCCTTCCTAACGGAGGCAGAAGGCTGATTAGATTTGCTCAGACACCCTCTACATGTCATGACTTGGAAATTAGACATAAAAATGGCAGGGAAAAAAGAGAGGAAAAGAAGGAAACAATTCCTGTCTAAGCAGATACTTCCAACATTACAGCAGGAGGGGATGAAATATTGTCAGCACATATTGGATTTGAGCACATCTTGTTAAAATCTGGGCAAAATAGCAGCGGGCTGGATTCTGACAGGGAGGAAGACTCGACTGGAGAAGAGCCAAAGCCCTCTCCAGGGAACACAAGAAGGAGCATTCTGAGGTTTGTAAATTGGTAACCCCAAAATAGTTTTCTGTGATCTGTTAACTGCAGAAATGTCATGTTTCCAGAGTTTCCACCAAGGCATGCTCAACGTGTTCCCTGCAGCCTGGGGTGCCCAGCAGGGCACGTGTGGAGGCACTGACACCACGATATCATTGTGCCCCTCTCCTTATCTACTGCCACAAAGACAAAAGAGCCCCAGCAGGGATTTGGTGTGACCCAGGTCATTCCCTCTCTGCAGAGATGGGGAATTGGTGCATTTTCTGCAAGGAATACAAGCAGTGCTGTTACACAGGACTGGAGACCACCTGCCAGAGGGCATTTTCATAGTGCAAGGCCTCAGGAGATGCAGCCTTTCAAAGCCAAAGTGCTGGAGTAGTTTTGCCAAGAGCTTATGACTCCCGAGGCTCCGGGAATCTTCTCCAGCAGCAGTGGATTAGGTCTGAAATCAATTGAAATATTCTCAACTCAAGGAACTGGGGGGGCCCTGGAAGTTTTGACATGTGAGGCTGAAACATGAACAGCTCTGATTTCATCATCCACTGTTGTTTCCACACATTCATAACAGCAGAAAATCATTTTCTTTCCATTCCCAATTCCAACAGGGCAAAGGAATCAGCAGAGGTACTCAGTGTAGGTCAAACTACATCAAATCACGGTGGAGAGCAGAAATTCATAACAGTCCTAAGCCGCCAGCCCTGAACCTTTTCAGCCGAAATGATCAAAGCTAAATTGTTGCCTTCCCCCCCCTTTATTAACATTGTACCCATTCTAAGGAGAGGAATTTTAAAGCAGTCGAATTTAGAGTAATTCAGAAAATCCACTGTGTTCCCCAAGGCTCCCAGAGAATGTGTGTGCAAAAAAGTGTGGCAATTGTTTCAAGCCCAATTAGACCCCGCAGATATGAACAGGCCCTGAGCTGTGAAACTCCAAAGGGAAATTTTCATAATTCAGCAATCTTCTTCAAAGTCTTAAATCGACAGCACGAAGAGGTGAAAAGACTGTCATAACTTTCAAAGGGGGCAGAAGGAAACTGATTGCCTTTTTCTCAGTGGTTCTAACAGATAAAGTGCAGAGTGATAAGTAGGAATCCATCCAGGTTCCAGGTTGAGGACTTACCTTTGATTTGTAGTCAAACAACATCATTTCTACCTCCATGGCCAGGTCATAAAGAATAAACATCCTGCAAATGCTGTACAGCTTTCTAGATAAGAAATCCCACATCTGGAAAGCCCACACAAAACTGGATCCAGACTCAGTGACCTCTCTTTAACAAATAGCAAGATGTGAAGGCACTGAAGAGAAAATCTTGGTCACCCCACCTATGCCAGATTTTCAGACTGAAGCTATTCCTGGAAACTACAAAGGGAGATAAGCATTAACCAAAATGATCTGGCTGTCTATGCGAGTGCAGTAAGAGTGAAAAAAGAGGGGAAAAGCAAGAAAGCATCCTCTGGAAAAGCTCCATGGAGAAAGAGGCAGAGAGAAGACAACTGGGAAGGAAGTTTTAAAACTTGTTTAACTAGAGGAGTTGAAGTCTAGAGATACAAGTGACACAAATCCACTTTTTCTGTCACAGGAGGGACTCAGTGATGTCCACAGCCCCACAACAGCAGCCTCATGGCATCCACATGTGCTGGAGAAAAGCAAAGAGCCTCTTCTCCGAAAGCTTTTGTGATTATAATGGATAAACAAAGCACACTCCTCCACTTTAAATAGGGAAAACTGGGAGATGAAGAGGCTGACACTGAGACTCCCGAGCTCCCCAGGAGCCTCTGCCTTTTTGCTGAGGTATTTTACCCTCTGCAAGACAGAGGAAGCTGATCCAGCTTTGCTGAGTCCCACCACAGTGGTTCAAACACCTCCCAGAAGGCATTTATAGCACTCAAAGCACATAAAAGCACATTTTCCTCTGGACGTGCCTGCCTTTGTGACGCAAATCCTCTTAATTTCAGGGCAAACCAGCAGTTTGTGCTTGATGTGGGTGAGCAGGGCTCTGGATGCCCCCTGAAGCCACCTGTGTCCCATCTGGTGCTGGCACCACACATCTCAGGGCAGTGAAACTTCGTGGAACTGAGGACAATTACAGCCAAGAACACTGAGTGCAGAGGTGGGAACTGCTGTGCACAGTTAATTCAGGATTGATTTCTGAGCTGTCAAGATTAGAGTTTTCAGGCCCAGAATGCATTCATCACCCATTGCAAGGGCCTTGCCCACGCCACTGGAATTAGTCAGAAAAACAGAAGGAATTTTAGATCGTCTTAAATCCTACAAGAGTCTCTGGTGATCACTAGAATTGTGATCTCATTTATACCTCAGACTCTTTCAAAGAACTGCAATTAAAACAATTCATGGATACTTTTTGCCCCGTGCAGCCCCTGAGGGCCTGCATTAAGTATCACCCAGCTAAGCCTGAACTCTTCACTCCAGTTCAGTTTTCACCTTTGGTGACGGCTCTTAGATGATGTTCCTGCTTTGGGGAAGCTGTGGGGTTTCTGGTTCACAGATCCTGCTGTGCATCATCTGGAAATAAAACCACTTGGATGCGTTTTAGCCTCCACCCATTCTACCTTGGCTGGAAAGCAGCACCAACCAGGCTTTGCCACGGCTGTTTGGGAAGGAATTTTAATTAATTGCTTTGTGTACAATTTAGAATTTATCGAGGCTCATACTTCAAAGCCATCAGCGTGACAGTGCCACAAAGGGGAAGGAGAAATAACCCACTGAAGCCAACATCCATAAAAATGTGAAAGAGCTCTGGTAAATTCCAAATGATAAGCATAAAAGGAGACCCATGAGAGACTAAACCTTCTGTTGTGCAGTGATTATTTTGAGGTAAATTAGCATGATTATTCCATTATAAAATACTTTTGTTTCAGAAGTTTTGTCCTCTTAGCCATGGAAAATCTCTCCAGGTCTATCCTTGTTCAGGATCTCAGAGAGAACAGAACTTTCCAAACTAAACAATGAGTTTGGCTGATTTTCAAAGCAGAGTAAAAGTTCAGGGATCAGAGGTGGTCTTCTTCCAGTATCAGTGACACCTTTGATCAGTGAAATATTAAACACATTGAGCAAATCTCATGAATTAAATGAAAAATGAAATCAGCTGGTAGAGATACAGCTGGGAGACCATGACTGCTGAAAACATGCAACAATTAAACAGAAGTGAAAAACAGATTATGTGATGAGGTGCCTGCAATAACAGGATATGTAACGCAGCAACCAAGAGGTACCTTCCAGTTTCTGGGTCCTTCACACTCTTCTGATTTATGTTTCTTAGGAATTACCTGGCTGAAGAGGAGAAAAGCAAAGAAATCCTGCCTAAACATACCACTGCTATTTCTGTTCCATCAGGAGCAAAGGAGCAGGAACTCAGGGGAGAGACAGGAATTTGGGAATGGCACCGAGCTGGGACTTAGAAGAGCTGAGATCACCTCTCAGTTCTGGCATTTCAGCCCAGTCAGTTCTCACCCGGATTTCTAGTAAGCCTAAACAAAGTACAAACAACTAAACTTCCTAATTCTCTGTTTCCAATTGCTCCTCTAGAAAGATTCTTCAGTTTACCCCTGTGAAAAGGCTTCCTCTGCTCTCAATTTTTCTGCCTCAATTCTATGCTCTTCATGCTAGAATCTCTTAATTCTTTTAATGTATCACCTGGATTAGAGAAAGCCCCAAGTGTGTTAAATAAGAGGAGCCAAGTGGCTACAGCTCTTAATGAGGTTTAATCACAGTCACCTCCTAAATAGGTCCCAGGTGGGGACAAGATTGGTGGTGAAAAGGGCAAAGGAGATGCCCTTGGAACTGGTACAGCCTGGCTGGAGCAGAGCTGCTCTGACACTACCACCAGGGTGTTTAGGGCAGAATTTATTCTTCAGGCCAATTATTTGTAGAATAAACTCAAACCTCGAGGCTTTGCAACATCTGTCACCAACAGGTATCCCAAGCACGATGAAGAATTCGTGTTTACAAGATCAGAGCCCAAGGAAGTGGCATCTGCTGAACCCTGTGACGTCCCAGCTTGCCTTGGCTTGTCAGAGCCTTGCAGCTATTTTAGCCATTGTTTAAATGAGAAGCATCCAAGGTGGCATTATGTAATAATTATATATAGCCAGCCAGCCGAGACCACACGAAAAACAGGAATACAAAGCTCTTAACTCATTTTTGCTACTACCAGATTTAATAAAATTATCCACATTAAAAATGAGTGAAGGTAATTGCTGAGTTACTTAGATGCGTGGTGCAGAATTAATGAGACCACACTCATAACGTGGTGTTTAATCTTTCATGTAATTTGCTGCTAAATGTGCATAATTAGAAACAAATAAATGATACATCTCAGTGTGAGCCGCAGATGTGTTTCCTTCCAGCACGATTACGAGCTCCTGACTAGGAATAACGGGGCTTAAACCAGCTTGGGACCTGACACGATATTGCCTTTTAGTTCATTTTACTTCAAAAACTGCAGAAGCCTTTCCTGCCTTCCCTTGGAGACCTTGTCCAGAACAGCGTGCCAGGGTGGGGAGCTGCTCACCACGTCCTCTTCCTCATCACAGGGGCAACAGGAGCTAAGTCTTGACACCCAGACTGAGGTCCCAAAGCACCTGGCTGGAAACCCACCAGCTTCCCGAGCAGGAATGATACCCTCGGGACACTGGTGCTGTCCAGCATCAGGTGCTAAAAGCCCCGAGAGCACCAAGACAACACAATGGTGTCACTTCTCATCCACCAGGGAGGGATTTGTGCCACCTTTTGGCAGAGGGGGAGTTTTGGGAGCGCTGTGTGTGACCCACAGGCGTTTCCAGAGCCGCTCCCGGCTGCCAAGACTCCGAGCATTCAACAAAACCCGGGCACACAATGGGAGCTGGGAGTGAAAACCAGCCCCGCTCCACGGCTGCATCCCTGTGCCAGGGCAGGCTGCTCCAGCAGGGCAGCGGCCCAAAGGCAGCTCCAGCCAGCAGGGCAGGCTGTTTGGGAGCAGGAAAATCGGCATTTCCATACGTGTTCCGTCCCAGCCGCTGAGGCAGACACTGGCAAGGCAGATGCCCGGATAAAGCACTTCCCTGCAAAGGTTTATTTTGGGTGTGCGCTGGAGGTTGAATTCCTGTGCTAGAGTAATCCTGGGGATGAGGTCATGTGTTTCCTGAAGGGGCTGCTTTGTAGCCCTCGTTAGTTAGCAACGCTTTTTCTCTTATCAAGCATCTGATTAAACTCACAAAAGAAGGATCTTTAAAAAACAGGCCCATGCAGAATTGAGAAGTGAATAAATAAATGGAGTTTGGCTTTTTTTTTTTTTTTTTTTTCCTTTTGCCTGACAGGAAAAGGGGAGAGGAATAAAAAGGGAAAGGGGCACAAGAAATGGATTCATTGTTCTGAGATGACAGAACAAAAGTCTTCATCTGTTTTCAAGATTTCTAGAGAGCCTGTCTGGCAGACACCAGTTACACCCATCTATGTGGCAAATATCACCTGGGAGGGTCACAATGCAGCATCCAAGCAGCACAAACCTCCTTGAAGCCGTCCCACACCTCTGTGACCCAGCACCCACCTTCTGTAGCAGTGAAATCCTTCACCAAAACTGGGCTTTTGTTCCATTATGGAACAAATTGGACTCCAATTTTTATTTGACTTGAAGAAAGCCTTGTCTGGTTTGCACTGATCTCTCTGTAAGCACTCAAGGATGTTTATAAATAATGAAATATCTGGTGTTCTTACTAGAATGACAGTATTTCAGATCAGTTATTTGGTGGCATCAGTGGTCCCCTATATTAGAAGAAAAAATTTATCTTTGTTCCTCTGACTCCCTATTATTTCATTCAGTATTTCTCTGTCCTCTCCAATGGATGTTCAAAAAACAAGTATAAAAGCTGTCTTTATAAAAGAACAGGAGCCAAGTAATGATAAAGTAACAGGTGCAACTGAAACTTTTTCTCAACACATATTTGGTCACTGAAAGATGCCATTTTTCACCTGGTTCTGAAGAATCAGCAAGAAGGACACTAGGAGAGAGTCAGCAGCATTTCAGGCGTTCCTATTCTTGAGAAAAAATTCCCTGACAAATCTTTTTTGTAGATCTTTCAAACCAGTAATGGCTTGCTTTGAACCAAACGACCTGTTTGGAAGAATAACCACCTCAATCATTTCTTCAAAGGACTCCTGCTCCTTTTTCTAATAAAAGCCAGAGCAGCCTGGTCTTCAATTACTAAGTGAAAATTTATGAAGGCGAACCCACAGTGCTCGTGCTCTCCTGCACCCCAGGACAGAAGAAAGAGAATTATTCTCACATTCACTCCCCCCTCTAAAAGCTCAGAGTTGTGCCCACCGGGGAGTAAAACATGTCAGTGCATTTTCAAACACCAAACTGAATTTTCAGGCAGCAAAATACTTTGAAAATGCTGGTCCAGGAGCCAGAGGGCTTCTTATTGCTGGCTGCTCTCCCCAGTTACCTTCAGCTTGTTACCATCTTCAAGGACAGGGATTCTCCTGTTCCCAAGGCAAATTCTGCTTGTTATCCACCAAGGAATTGTAACTATGGATAAATAACACTCCCCTGCCCCCCCGGGATGTTTGGCTGGGAGTCAGCTTGGCTCAAGATGTAAAACAAACAGCTTGGAAGAGTGGGGAAAGGGAAGAGAGCAGAGCTGGGGAGGGGCAGCAGAGGAGACAGACACAGAGATTTCTCAGATCTGGGATTTGATGGTGCTGCTCTGGTGTCTCAGACAACTCCACTTTCCCTTTGCCTCCCAAACATGTTAGACCAGCTGGTGGATTTGACCCGCGGCACTGTAGGGATTCACAGCAGCTAAAAATATGTCTATGTAGTATGTTTTTAAAAATACTGTTTTTGTTGGAGGCAAAAAACGGATAAGACAATGTGAAAAGGATGCTGCTGAATGAGTTCAAGAGAATGTTGCAGCCTGGAGTGAGTTGTCTGAAGTAATGTCTCACTCATGGTTTATGTTGCTCTTTCTTAGAGGTGCAAAGCCCAGGAAATGAAAAAGCTGCATCCATAAAATGCAAAGGGTTTTTCTTACAAATTAGATTTATTCCCTCTAGGATGCGAGGAGGTGAAACTCTGAATGCTGAGCTGGAAAAGCCAAACAAATGCTCATTTGGAGTAATCTTATTTTTGAGAATATATTTCAGCTAACATTTCCAACAGTGGCACAGTGTGGGTGTGATTTTGATCCAGGTTCTCAGGCAGCATAAGGAAAGGAGCAAATTCCTTCTGGATTTGTCCTTCAGGAATGTGTAGAAGGTGATGCACAGCAAAGGGAGCACAGAGCTCACCTCTGCTTTAGCACAGAGCCTTGGTTTGCAGTGCTGTGAGGACAGACCTTTGTGGAGAGGACAAATTCTCCTTTGTGAAATCTGGGAACACAAAGTGCCAGATTGGCTCACCAGTGAGTCTGTGACTGAGGGGGAAATCTAAATTAAAGTTTGAGGTGAATCAATAGGGGAGCCAAGGAATATGTTCACCTTGGAGTTAGAGTTCAGTGGAATGGTGAAGTGCAGAATTATGGTGTCATTACGAAGTGGGAATGAACAGGTCTTCCATGAATGGATTCCCCAGGCTGGGAAAAACTGCATCTCAGCAATAACGCTGAGATAAAACCTTCCTGACCAAGAGTCTGCCATCCCCTTTGCCGTCTTCTTTTCCATAACAAGAGAAGTGGAGCTAAAGAGAGCTGGACCCACGGAATTCCCACAAAACCTTGTGCTCTTGGCAGAGATTCGAGAAAGTGCCCAAAACCTTGGGGTTAATGGTGTGGTCTCACAGTTAGGACTGAGGACTGAAGCTCAGGTGTCCTGCTCCAAAATTATTTCACAAACCATCTGCTGTGCCTCTGTTTCACCACTGTAAAACCTCACAGGGGCCAGGTGCTGTCAAATCCTCATTTCCAGAATTAAACATCTTCCTGAGAAGTGCTGTAAAATTGTCAGAAAAGACAAAATTAAAAAGGAAAGAGCTGGAGTGTTATCCCTGCAGTGTAGGAGAGAAAGGGAAATCTGCAGAGCTGCCCCAGCCCTGGGGCCCAGCACAGGAGGGACTGAAGCTGCTGGAATGAGCCCAGAGGAGGCACCAGGGGATCAGAGGGATGGAGCAGCTCTCCTGGGAGAGCTGGGATTGTTCGGCCTGGAGAGGAGAAGGTTTTGGGGAATTGCAGCTTTTCAGGACCTGAAGGAGCCAACAGGAGCCATGAAGAGAGACTGTTGAGAAGGGTCTGGAGTGACAGCACAAGAGGGAATGGCTTCAGTCAGGCAGAGAATAGATGGGTTAGATGGGTACTGGGAAGATGGGATCCCAGGGCTAGATGGGATACTGGGAAGAAATTCTTGGCTATGAGGGTGGGCAGGCCTTGGCACAGGGTGCCCAGAGAAGCTGTGGCTGCCCCTGGATCCATGGAAGTGTCCAGGGCCAGGCTGGATGGGGCTTGGAACAGCCTGGGACAATGGAAGGTGTCCCTGCTCGTGTAGAGGTGGTAGAACGAGCTGAGTTTTAAGGTCCCTTTCAAACCAAGCCATTCTGTGATTCTTTGGTTCTCTGGAATGACTTTTGGTCGGAAGAACAAAGTCTGACCAGATGTGCAGCACAACTGCACAGAGCTACAGGACTGCCTGGAATTCTGGGGTAACAATAGAAAGCTGCAGCCTTACTCTGAAGCCAAGGTGATGTGCCAGGCCAATTACCAGAATGAGAAGATGAATCCATGGAAATAAATTACAAGGTTACCAAAACCCACAAAGAAAGACACCAGAGAATTTGAGAAAAATCGGCAACTGACCCAAAATGGATCCAGCTCTTTCTCTTGTGTCTGTTGAAGGCCCTTTCATCTCTAGACATTTTATGGGATCAGAGGGATCGTTCCCACACACATGTACACAATCCTCCTGCACCTTGGTGTGCCAATGTTTGCTGCTGTTACACAACCCGAGTGATTCACCCCTGAGGACAGGAAGGGCAGAAGAATCCTTCATCCAACTCTGGCCACAGAAGGAATTTTATAGCAGCCACAAGAAACAGCCTGGTTATTTTATAGAACAGATCATTCAAATGTGTCACATATAAACTAAAAAAAAAAAAAAGAGAGAAACAGCATTACAAGAGGTAACCATGGGAGAACTCACACCAAACCCAGCTGGTCTCACTCACAGGGAATGGGATGGGGCACAAGTTAACAGGGAATTCAGTCTGCCCTTGGAGCTTGGTTTTTTGTTAAGGGCTCGGACACTTGAGCATCAATTTCTGAAAATGGGAGCTCAGAAAAGAGAAACAAAACAAGCAGGTCAGTGGGGTGCTCTGGAGCTGCATTCAGGCTCCTGGCAGGGGGCACAGCAATCAGCCAAGTGGAGCAATTTGCTACAAACTCAGGAGGGGGAAAAAAAAAGCCATCTGCTAAATACTTTTTTCTCACATCTGCAAAGCAACCGCTGTTCTTGCTGTAGCTCTCAGAGGGGGAAGAAAAAGCCCATGGCAGATACAGCCTGGACAAAAACTGTGGATTAGAAACAGCAGGACACACCAGAGATGGGAACTGCAAAGACAACAATGGGTTCAGAAAAACCGGCGCCGTTCTAAAAACAGAAGCAGAGCTGTAAAAATGGGTCAGCTCCGAGGGACTCGTGGAAAGCAGAATGGGTGGGTCACACCTTCCTTTTGCCTGGTTTCTCCTGAAGCCCCTGTTTGCATTTCCAGCACAGGAGTGACTTTTACTCATTGCTCTCTGAAGACACAAGCAGAACTCTGGGCTGCCGAACAGGGAATTGAATGTGGGCCATGGCAGAGCTGCCACAGACACAGAAGCCTCAATTAGTGCCTTTCCAATATAAAAAAACCCTTTCACAGCAAAATAATTCCTGTGCATAATCGCCCAGCAGAAACCCCTTCTGCCTCTTAAGTACGTCCTGTACCTTTTAATAAAGCCTTTGCTAATAGCAAAAGCATTCGCTCGGGTCTTGGCTTTTCCCCGCTCGCAGCAAAGACGCGGAGCTGGAAAAGATCTACGGTTTTCTAAACTTGTCTTTGGAAAGTTTCTCTGCCAAGTTACACTTTGTCAGGAGCTCATTATTTTCTGGGTAGACGCTGGAGACTTTGCTCTGAAATATTTTGAGGGTTTTGCTGATGCAGTTTCAGACCATGAGGTTCATGTGCTCCCTCGCATGAATCACAGCAACTCGTGTTCCTTCCACACACAAAGCTCCGCTCCGTTTCCAGGCCCTTCTCCATGCTGTTGCTTCCAAAACCACCTATAAGTTTTCCAGAGCCCATTTCCCAAAGTTTTAGGTGGTTTTGGGATGAGATGGGAAGAGAAGAAATTCAAGACTTCTCAGTTTTCTTCCCACTCCTCTCATGCCAAGCAGGAGCTGCTGAGAACAAAGCAGCAGCCAGTCCTGGAGATGGGAACTTGACCAGTGTCATTCGTCTCAAAAATTCAGGATTTAGGTATCAAACATCATCTTTTTAGTGATAATGAGAGGTAGGAAATAAGCCATCAATACTCTTGATAAATCTAATAAAAATAGGTGAATGAATAGCTGATCTGCTATCAAAAAACCGATCTGCTATCAGATGCCAAATTAATGCATTTACCAAAAATATTGGTGAAATCTGTGCAGTAGAAGAATAAGAATCTTTTATAAGAACCATGAACTACTGACATATTAAACAAATACACAGTGAATAGGCACTGAGACAGCACTGCTTTCTACAGCACCTCTAAGGAAGCTGTTTTTCACATTTCTCCTGGAGGTCAGGAGCAAGAGATTAGCCAGAATTCTGCTCCACACACCCAGCCCCACGCTTTTCCATATTTAAAATCATTTTAGCTGTAGGAATGTCACGTCCAGAGGCAAGAGAGGTGGATTCTTCTCTTTTAATGGCTTTGCTGTAACAGAGCACGAACAATTTACATTTATATTGGTCTGGAATAGCAGAAAGTATTTAATTGTGTGGATTGCTGCAGATGACATTGGTCAGCAGGCAGCAGGATACTTTCAGAATTCATTATGACTATTTGCCTGCGCTTTATAATTTTACCTTGATTTAACCATGTACTTGTTCAAGCACCAGAAATGACTCAGGACTCAGCCATAAAAGCCTGCACTATTCCCGGGGACCAGAATTATCATTCCTTGCCTCCTGTCATTGGCAGACTTCGGGCATGGTTTTAAAAGAAGCTGAGGAAACAGATGGGTAACCCCTCAACAGGCAGTTCCTTGCTTTTAAACCAATTCTTAGTTTCCCTGGGCAGCTTTTCCTCCCTGCTGGAGCTCCTCTGTCCTTGGTACTAGCACCTCAAACACACAGGAATGTGTACATTTTTCTAACTCACAAGACCTCAGAAGGAGTTCCTTGAAATCTGACTTCCAGTAATCACCCCCAGGCCACAGATCTGCCTGGCCTAGTTCTGTCACATGTGGTAGCATCAAGAATTTGCATCTTTGGCAACCCAGGGAAGGGTAGCAAACTCATACTGGAGCAAAATGCATCATGAAGAGAAGATGGAATGAAATCAGCTATGGCTTGGCAAGGCAAAATGAAATATAAATGAGATGCACAAGATATGAAACAAATTGAGTGCAAGGGGTTTGGAAAAACAGAGGAGGCTGCTTCTGAAGAGTCCAGTCTGGGGATGTTTTGCAGTGCTCTGATGTAAAGCAGAGGCACTTATGTAATGTAATGGAAATTACAGCCATAAACACAGCCCTGAGCAGTGATTAGTGACTGAACTCGGACAAAAATCTGTGCTGCTGCTTCAGATGTCAACAAACTGGGCACTGCCACATTAATGGGAGGCTTGAGAGCCCTCCACCAGCACCCCTCTGACCTCATTCTCTTAACCCACAGTGACTTGAGCCCTGCCTGTGCTGAAGCCTTGGCTGGCAGCAATTTGAGCCCTGGGATGATGAAAGGAGGGACGTGGAGCTCAATTATCCAGCACCAGATCCCCAGTGAAATCAATGCCATTGTGTCACATGAGAATTTGGCTGGCGGCCCCTGAAGTCTGCCCAGGAGAAACCCATCCCCTCGGCAGGGCAGGCTGGAGGGGACAGGGGACAATGCAGACAATGCAGGGCCACTCTGGGCATGGAAAACTCTCCGTGGGTTCTAATTCCCCCTCTGTCAGCCTGAGTTTGTCCCCTGACCTATAAGAGCACGGACCAAACTGGAGCAGCCCAAGGCATCCTCTGCAAAAAGATCTCATTAAGGCAATGCCAAGCATGGGTGTTATAGGGACATCCAGCACCCCGTAGCAAAGGGAATTAAATGCTGCTCCTGTCAGCAGGGAAAGCTCTCTCCCAGCTGGAGTCAGACACCACAGACTCAATTTTTAGTTAGATTAATTAATTTAATTTTTAGTTAAATTAAAGACCCCCCTTTTTTCAGTTTATTGCTAGGATATTAGGATACAGGATATACAGGGCATACATAACCCAGAGAGGTTGTGGATTCCCCATCCCTGGAATTGTTTAAGGTCAGGGATCAGAACAACAAAAAGGGGGTCCCTGCCACATGGCTGGTGGTAATAAACTGAATTTCTTTGTTTCTGCCAGCAAACCTGTCAAATCCCAATGTGTTTTTCTAAGACAAAGAAACAATATATGAAATAACAGCCTGAGAATGACAAATAAAGCAACAAATAATGCTGATGTGTTTGAGAATGGCACTCTCTGGGTGCTGCAGGCTTCCCATCAAGCCTGGAGCTGCAGCTCTTGGAGTCCTGGCTCCCTGTGATTGACTTGCTAACCTGTAAAGTGGCTAAGTCGACATCATAATTAACACTTGGCAGTGGAAATATAAATTCCCTGGCTTGTAGGTGGTATATCCTCCTCTAAACACTCCACTTGGCCACCAAACTGGAAAAATAGATAGGACATTCATAAGGAGTGCTCACCATGGGAAGTGCCAGCGTTTTTGTTTTTTTTGTTTTTTTTTTTCTCTCCTGGAAACTGTTTACATGGCCAAAATCCCTCAATAAGAAAAATGATCTGAGAACTTTCCCTTCATGAGTATCCTGTTCTCCCGCGCCTTGTGGCCCACAGTGTGCAGCATTCATCGGGAGTCGGCCCTGAATTACTGCGGTACAAGCGATGCAGGAGGGAAGTACAAGCCACAAGCAAAGGGAAAATATGCATTACACTGGCTCCGGCCAAGAGGAATGGGCTGCCTGCAGATCACAAGCTACCTTTATATCTTTCTTGGCATAGACCTTTGTCCCACAGCACAGAGAAGCTATTTAGGAGGATTCAGCACATCCAAAAGAGGCTGGCTTTCCAAAGGAACCAGGAGAAACACAAGAAACACAGAGCCAGCGCAAAGTGGCCACTGAGCTCCTTTTGAAAGGCCAGCAAACGGGTCCTGACAAGATGAAATCCTGACGAGGGATTGTGCTGAAGTGCTCAGCACACACTGAGAGTGACCCTTTCCTGTCCAAATAAAGGCTTTTCATCACAGCTAAGAGGCACAAAACCACAGTCCCCTGAGTGCTCAGCCCACAGCCTCTCTCACCTGGGGGCCCTGCATCCTGTGCCTGAGATAAACCCCAAATTGACTGACAAAAGCTGCCTGTGTCCAGGTCTTTGATTTCTTGGCAATGGAAAGTGAATTTATGTTTAGGAAATAAAGCTCTTTTTAGCCCTTCTCCAGCCTTTCCTTAATGGTGGAAATAACTCTTTAGCCATTTCTGGTGGGCACACAGGGAAAGGATCTCACGGTTTAATTTTCGGTATAGGCAGAAGAAGAAATTTATGTTCCCTTTTAGCTTTGTGCAGCCAGAGTGGTGGAAAAGAAAGTAAATTTAGAGAAGAATCAAGACTGTTTAGATTAATATTCTGGTAAACATCCTAAGTGCATAGAAAAATTAGCATTTGCAATTTTAGGCTTATGAGCTTATCAGGTTCTGGTGCATGTTGGGCACAGTCAAAGCCAAAATCATTACAGTGGAATTTCCCCAGGCTCTCAGTTTCAGACTCCTGGGAGGCTCCTGGCCAATATCTATCCACA
Source organism: Mystacornis crossleyi (assembly GCA_013400655.1). NCBI lineage: Eukaryota > Metazoa > Chordata > Aves > Passeriformes > Timaliidae > Mystacornis > Mystacornis crossleyi. The sequence goes on from VYZQ01011174.1 coordinate 18,503, forward strand.
CATAGTCCATGCTCCAGCCTGCCATGGGAAGAGGCAGACACTACAATAGACCTTTGTTGAGCCCAGGAATCAAGCAAGCACTTTTGGAAAAATCTGTATTTAAGATTTCTGTCCTACCACCCTGCACTTTCTCCTCAGTTTCCGAAGAGAATATGTTTTCTGAGCATGAAACAATATAATTTTTGTGGGGAGTTTGGAAAGCAAGCGCTTGTGTGAGTCGAAGAAAGCTTCCTTTCTCTCGCCCGGTTTTGGGGAAAGGGCTTTCTGTGTGAGTAATCTTTCAAAGTAGGAAGCAGAGCTCCCCCATTGCTCGGGAAGAATGGACCTCCAGTGGGCTAATATGTGATGGATGACTGAATGCAAACTTGGCAACGTTGCCCTCCGCTCCCCAAAGAATACAGAATGCCACTGCCTATTCGGGCACCGGGACTCTCCCGTTGGAAGTGCTGAAAACTTGGCACCATCCCACCTTAGTTTAATTGAAACTGCAGACAATTAAGGATGGGAGCTTGGAGAAATTTCTTGCAACCAGATCAGCTCAGGATGGATTTGTCTTGGGTGATTGGCTCATGCATAAGCCAAACAAGAACATAAATGGGGAGTTATTTCCCATTGACTCCACAGCCCGAGCAGCAAAATCTCACATTGGTTTAGGAGGGGCGTGTTGTGAGGAATAATTTGTATTAGTAAGTATTATTAAAATTCTGCATCTGGATATACTCTCTGAAGTCATAGGTGGAGGGTTTTTGATTTTTTTTTTTGTCAGCAACGGGACAGGCAGCACATAGGAGAGAGAGAAATGACACACACAGAAATCCAGGAAAATCTTACATTAAGGGCAATTCTAGTGATAAGGGCACATCTATCATTCATTTGATGTTACAAAGTGACACAAAGTTATTCAAACTTTGCCCTTTTAGCAGAAGGATCCCCCTCTATTCCTTCTTTCAATGCCCAGACACTTCCTGCAGGCTCCAGAGCCACCTCTTGTCAGGCAGGATCCCACTGACTCCTCCTCCCAGTCTGCCCATTCCCCACAGTGGGGTTACATCATGCATTGAAGGATTTCAGGAGCTGGAAGAATGCCCAGTCTCTAACTTTTCCCACATGTTGAAGGCTTTTAACTCCAGCTCCGACTGGCCAGAGGGTCAGACACACGAGTGGACAGCGAGCACCGAGGGAGGGGAGGTTTCACACTTTTAGAAACACTGAGCTCGGTGGAAACTGCGACGGCTCAAGGTTGTCCCTCAGGGTCGTTAATTTCTCTGCTTTCCAGCAATCCCCTTCCTTAAAGAACTGCCTTCTTATTGTATTTCTCTTCACTATACAAAGAATTTTTTGGGAATAGCTAGTAATAGGAATAGCAGGTTCTTTGTGGCAGAGAGCATAATTTATTAAACCTCTTCATTCCTTCTAATACAGTGAAGCTCTAAAATGCTGGAGCAGGAATTATAACATCAACCAACCAAAGCCATGGACAACAAGTCCTCTTCAATATCAAGCAGTTTAATGAACTAAATTGCATCTTAAAAACTCATAAGCAATCTGTACACATCCCTTATTCTTCAGCTCTTGACCTCAGGTTATGGTGTTTCCTGTCCAGAACTCATTAGTTACTAATCCTATAATTGTTTGCAGTTTTGAAGATTTCTGAGCCTGGTAGATGAAAAAATATTAACTTATTTCACTTTGATTGCTGTTTTCCTTAGTTTCCCACTTCAGCACTGTATTTTTTCTGCAACATGACATCAGCAGCTTCCTTAAAACCACTAACGGCAGCTATTACATTTCAGTAGTTTCAGACTTCTGCCGTTTATAACCACAGGGTTATATCAGCCATCAGTCTTTGAGCAGGGTGTGCTAAACTCACACCAGAAATTAAGTCTGAGAAAGCACACATTGGTAAATTAGAGCCCAGTTTTAAAGCCCTATATCTCAAACTGCCATAGTTCAAAACAAATTCCTTTTATTACTGGAAAGCTGAGATTTCGAACTTTCCAGGGATGTAAATCATCCACTCCTAAGCCTGGAGTTTTATGAGCCACTGGCCCTTAAAACTGTCAGTGGCCCTTCAGCTTAGCAGACTGTGATGGCACGAGGCCAAGAAGGAATTGATCAGGTCATAGGCTTCAAAGGAGAGTAATTATTTGACCACTCTGGATTTCTCCTGGCACAGAGGTAGGACAGGTAAATGAGTAGCTGATAACGCAGCAGACACCACCCTCTGCGTTTAACCTTACTTCCAAGTGTAATATTCCACCTGGGACACCAGGGCTCTCTAAGGGCTCCAGGACTGGATGGACACTGCTTCTCCCTTACATCCATTTACACCACACACCCATTGTCCAGCCCAGGACAATCAAATGCCGTCAGCACCACTCAAACCTCTGGCCACAGCCTACAAGGCTGGGTGGGCAGAGGCACCGTGGTGTTGTACCAGGAAAATGGCACAGAACTGCCCAAACTGGTTTTCCAAATGGTTTTGCCAGGAGGGATGAAAGGGTTAAAGCTCTGGTTCCAAAGCAGCATCGCTGTTTCACATGAACATTTGCTTTTTAGTTCTGCCTCACTCTTGAAAAGCATGAGAAAGTCCCAAAAAGCATAGACCTTGCCATTTAATCTCATTTTCTTATCAAAAAGTGAGACAATACTCAAGAACAAACTTTGACAGTCTCTTTATAGCAAGTCAGAACATCTTCACCCATGAATAATCTTTGGCTTTTTTTAGATATTTTATAAAAAGCATGAATATGAAAAATAAGATGAACGTCAAACACCACTAGAAATGATGTTATAGCAACACGATAGTTAAGTTTGAGTGAATACTGAGGAGAAGTGATTCAGTTTTAAAGAGCTGGGATAATGAAAGAGGATGGATTTCAAAAAGTCTCCAGCTAACAGTTACTCAGAATTTGTGGAGCACGTTTTAGGCTGTGTTTAAGGATGTTCCCAGTAAGTTCAAACATCATTAAGCATCACTATTTCAACAGGAGATTTGGGTCTGGTTGGTTTTCTTTTCCATGACCACCGTGTACCTGGAAGGGATTTCTTTAGCAGAATTTCTGCTTTCTCTCCAGATGAGACCTGACACTCTCATCTGCAGGCTGGGGGATTGCAGCAGATCCTTTGGCTCTTCCACAGCTCTGGAAACACTGATAAAGTAACTGTAGTGAGAGGATTAAGGGCTGGGACTTGCAAAGAAATTTCTCTGGGCTGAAAGGAGCCAGAGAATAAAATTAATGAGCAAAAAATATGGGAAGTGAATGCCAATTTGGTATTTGGGAGAGTGACTGTGACAGGGTCAGTGACGGGGGGCACAGCCCTCGTCACTCCTGTCCCACCACTCTGCTCAGTTCAGGTGCTCGTCCTTCCCTGAGCACAGGCAGCACCTGCACTGGGAACACCCTGGCAGCTCTTCCAGCTGCTTCCCAAATTCCCTGCCAGGGAAGCTGGACTGCAGACAGACCAGTTATCTTCTCTTGGCTAAACACTTTCATTCCGTCAAACTTCTTCATATTCAATTTACCCCTGCGTTCCCTACATCAGAAAAAACAACCCAAAAGACATCACATTTCTTCAAGGTTTCCTAGGATTCACAGGACAGTCCCTAATCCCCATTGTCCACCTCGTTTTTGGACTGCAGCACCCCCAAACTGTGAAGTCTGGTCTAGTGGAAGGTGTCCCTGCCCAAGGTTGGAGCTGGATGATCTCTGAGGTCCCATCCAACCCAAACCATTCCATGATTTCACAGCTTTAAAAGGCAACTGCACAAACCCAGCACAAAGAAACAACCCCCACACGTCACATTCATCAGAAAGTGTTTAAAATGAGTTCCCAACATTTAATAAGATCTTAAAAAATTAAACCAGGAGAGAAAACCAAACCCAACAGCTGGACAGCAAGGCTTTTACCCAGACCATAGAATTGCATCCACCTCATTGTTTTCTATATTTTCGTGAAAAAAAATTTTACAAATATTTTTATTGTGCTTTTTAGTATTATGTCTCCACTGTGCAACACAGCATCACCATAATTTCAATCTGAACATGTCATTCTTTTCCACAGTAAGAGACAGACTTTTCAGAAGTTTAGAATAACTGCCAAAAACTCACTGTCCTGGTAGCCAGACAGAAAATCAGGCAGGGAAAACTGCAAAGGTGATGTAACACAAAGTCTTGAGTGAGTGGGTTTAACTCCTAAATGAATCTAAATGTGTTCACCTTCTCCCAGCCAGCTTCTCCGTTTTAAGCCAATTGGAGCCTTGCTGGTAAGTGCAGACACAGTCATGCAGAAAATCTCAGTGCACCAGGGAGCAAGGAGCTGAGACACCGAGCAAGTGCCTCTGTTTTTCCATGAGGATGGAGAATTTCACCCTCCCGCTCCCAGAACCCACGTAGTACAGCACTGGTAATAAAATACCAGTTGAATCTTCCTTTGTGCTTTGCTCTCCGCTGCAGACTAATGTTACCAGACTTGTAAAAGAAACTGGAGCCCAGTGGGGCAGAGGGGGAGGTGACAAAGGCTTCGGTGCAAAAAGAGTGTGGGGACAGCAAATGAACAGCGGGGAGGGCCCGGCTCTCATCAGGTCACAGACAGGAGCACAAGAAGAGCTGCTTGGGAGGGTTAAAACCTGCGAGTGGATTTAGTCTGGTTCGCTAGGTGAGGATGGGGGAAACATTTATAGCACTCCAGGAGCCAAGAGGAAATCCCAAATCTGCCTTCCTACCCTTCCTATCAGTTCGGTCTCAGTCTGTGCTTGTGTGGATGTCCAGCACCAAAACAGCTCCTGCTCCATTCATTCATTGGGTCAGACGGATGTCACTGAGACATTTCTTACATTATTACACCGGACAGCGCAGACAGACTTCGAGGCAGGCATGCTCCAATCCAAAAATATTCCCTAACAGGATCCCTGCCCATCCACCTGATCGTCACAACCACGAGCGTGATGCCAGAGCGCGGGGTCACTGCAAACTTGTGTGCGGGAGGAGCTCCTGACTCTTTAGCTCAGGGAGGAAGCGGACTTACCTTAGAGACTGTGACCGAGCTTAGATCCCGCTGCGAGAAGCCTCCATGAAATAAATACGGTGTTCAAAGCCAGCTCGGGGCTCCTGACTTTGTTGCCGTCCTGTCAAAACTCGGCGGAGCTGCGTTGCCGTGTGCGAGGGAGGCAGCGGGCTTTGACAGCAAGGCAAACTGGTCAGAGCAGCCAGATTCTGCCGGGTTTATATAGCTGAGCTGCAAATCCTGATCCTTGGCTCGTTCCACTGTAATAGGATGCCTGAAGGCATTTTTTTTTCAGTTTTGCTTTAAAGGAACAGCCTCTCTCTCTCTCTCTGGCGTGGCTTCTGAAAGGCACACACGCACTCACACACACGCTGTCGTCCACAGGCATACACACAAAAAAAAGAATTTGCATGCGATTTATGGCTAAAGAAGGAAACCCCCTGAACCATTCAAAAAAAAAGTCAGCTCAGGGCAAATGACTCAGAAAGCAGAATATTTTCCCTACGGCATCAGCAGAGTGCATTATCAGGAGTTTTAATCCCCTCATCCCCATTATTTTAACGTTGTGAAATAGTAGCAAGCTGACATGAAATCACAGGCAGGGTTTAAATTCTAGCGACTCCCACAGAAATTAATGGGTTTGATGTCGGTGTAAATAGAGCCCATTGCACTGGAATCAACTGCAAAGTTCAGATTTACACAAACAGAGGATCTGGCACATTCCCATCTTTTCAAGCCTGTGATCTCTTTCGCATCCTTTTGCCCTCCTGCTCTGAAGAGCCGCAGGCAGAAGAGCGGGGAATTCAAGAGAAAAGTGAGCTGAGTCGTAGCCTGAGTCTTTGTAAAAAAACCCTAAAACAGGAGAGATAAAAGCCCAAAGAGGACATAACAGGAGGGATTCCCTTTCTTCTCAGATCAGATAAAAAGAGATTACGTGGCTGGCTGTGTGTAAAGATAACCCAAGCACTTTTGCGAGGCTCAGGGCTTCTCTGCTTCCCGTCCCGGAGCTATCAGTGACACACAGACCGCTCAGCCGGGACCTTTCCAGGGCTCTTTGGTGTCTCTGAGTACCCTTGAACCTGAGGCTTGCGGCAAAACAGAGAAGATCACAGTTGAAGGAGTCTCATTAGCACCGATTTCCCTCCTCCTGACATTAAAAACCGGCTCTCCCTCGCCTACACCCCAGCCCTCTGTGCTCTGGGTTTCTGTTTCCTTTGGGTTCTGTTGTTGGAGGTGGTGGCAGAGGAGGAAAGAGGAAGATTAATCTTGAACTTTCAGGTCTGTCTTCCAGGATAAAAGATGAAATCACTCTTCTGTTGGGTGGTTTAGAAAGCAAGACTGACCCAAACATCTCTGAGGGCCATGAAAACACAAACCTCTGCTCCTGGGATCCTACTCAGGAGCAAAGATGCTCAGAAGGATAAAAACTGATTGCCTGGGTGTTCCGGATCATATTCCTCTCTGAACACATCCCTTCCCAGCTGGCCTTTCCCTGGCTCCACGGGCACATCACTTTATGAGGGAATGGCGTGAATCTGTGTCACGCAGGCTCAGGCTGAGATCAGGGAAAGGTTCTTCCCCCAGAGGGTGCTGGGCACTGCCCAGGCTCCCCAGGGAATGGGCACGGCCCCGAGGCTGCCAGAGTTCCAGGGGCGTTTGGGCAGCGCTGCCAGGGATGCCCAGGGTGGGGCTGTTGGGGGATCTGGGCAGGGCTGGGTTGGACTGGATGGTCCTGGTGGGTCCCTCCAGCTCAGGATATTCCATGATTCTGTGGTTCAGGATTTTTTCCTTTTTGCTCCTTCACAGCACTAGCAGGACAATTCAAACAATCCTACGCATTTAGAAAAGGATGGGGGAATCCCTGACCCTGAAATTCTGACTCACTATTTTAGAAGACCATAAAATGCAGAGCTCTTTTGCTCACTGAACTACTTAAGTTTTCCTTGCTGTGGCTCTCACGTATAACATTGACCCCAGCGTGCCTTCTCTTACATCCGATTGTACCACTGAGCTCACTCGAGCTCCCTTCCCCAGCACACAACGCAAATTTTAGTCTTTTCCAAATATGAACACCCATTTCCAACTTCTCCACTAATTTTGTGACATGCTGTGTTTCACAACAGTCATACCCTCACAGAAGAAACGAGTCTGTGTTGGAAAGAGGGTCAGAAATGTCAATTCCTGCTGAAAGCATTGGATCCTCCTTGAGTGCTGATTTCTCAGAAGTTCATCTTGTTCTAGGCATCTCCACCGATCTCAGAGGCAGTGGGGTTGTTGAATAGAGTCACAAGGAGATCTCCAATTTTTGTGTGTAATTATCAGAATCTTCTGCATCTAGTCCTGTGTCAGCCCTGCCCCAATTACAGGGTGTGAAATAACCCTGAGGTGGTTTGATCCCCACATGGGCCCTTCACTTAGAGCTGGACTCAATCCTTGCACGTCCCCTCCAGCTCAGAATATTCTGTGATTTAAAGGTGATTTAGAATTCAATGAAGGGTGTGCTCAGGACCAAAACCTGCATGGGAGATGTAACACAATTTTTCCAATAAAATCAGAATGGGACTCAGGAAAAGAGAGTTCCTCATACAATGAACCATTCCCTGCCTCTTATTTCGGTTATTCTTTCACAAACATTTACAAAACACTTTATTCCCCTGTCCATACACACGAGTCTGCACAGGAGGAAGTCAAATTGTGGGAAGCAACTTGTGGGATTTATTTTGGGAGCATTTGCTAATGCCATTTTTTCCACCAACACCTGCTAAATCAAAAGTTAAACTAACTTTTTCTCCAATAATTCACCACCCACTTACCTGACTTAAAAAAAAAAAATGCCATGGGATATAATTATAATTTATGTTATTATATATTGATAATCCTTTCCCAAATATTATCAGCACTGGTCAGACCCTATTCAACCATGCTGAAGCCAACATTAATTTGGGGATGGATTGATCCTGACAATTGCAACACATGTTAAAATGTGGCCACTGGTTTGGGATCAGAGAAAGCAGAAGCCCGTTCTTAACCCTGGGGAAGTCTGACCCAAACAAATTGCAGAGAGTGAAGGTGCAAGTTTACAGCTGCTGCAGGAGGAAAAACTGTAAAGTCAAGGCCCCATAATGCTCCCTGAGACATTAAATATCACAACAAACACTATATTCCAAAGAAAAATNTGCCATGGGAGATAAGTTCCAGGTAAGAGTTCAGGCTTGTTCTTGTTTTATCTTTTTGGGCTCACCCATCCTTAGTCACAGTCTGTGGCAAACACTGAACCATCGACTGAGTCAGAAACAAATGATAACATGAAAGAACAGGGAAAATGTATTTCAATCAGAAATTTGGCTCCAGGTTGTGATCTCTAATGAGCAGGACCAGCACTGGATCCTGTGCCCTGCGGTGCCCTCTTTCATTAAATAAATGTGGATAGAAATTGATTTTTTTTTTAATGAAAGGAACAGGGAGAAATTAAATGAACACAGAGCTGAATATGCTGAAGTTTGTTGCTGTGGTTTTATGTGCTTGCAAGTCAGTGTTAGGGGTGAGACTCGAAGATCTATGGAAAGGCGTAAATGATAAATCTAGGAATATATTGATATTTATGAAAGCCTGAAAGAGACCAGTTAATTGTTTGGGGAAATATTAGTGAAATGCAAAAAAAAATCCTCATTATTACCTTGAGACAGAATTGTTACACCACAGGTAATTAGACTTAGTTCCAATTTAATACCTGCACTGGTTCACCCAGCCCTAGGAATAATCTGCTTTGTAGCAGCACATTTGAGAGTGAAAGCTTCCCTGAATATGAATTAACACCACCCTTACTGGAGCCTGAGAATCTTTTGCCATGCACAGAGTGCAGCCAGTTTCAGGAGCACACAGACCGGAATGCAGTGAGCCACTGGAACACAACACCTGAAACGTAAATGACAAGGCTTGAGCAATTTTAGGAGCATTCAGTGCTTGTGGCTGGAAGGAAACATATTTATCAGAGAAAACTCATGTTAGAATGGAATCATACAAGCACAGAATATCCTGAGTGGGAAGGGACCCACAAAGATTATCCAAATCCCACCCCTGGCCCTGCACAGACACCCCAACAACTCCACCCTGTGCATCCCGGGGAGCGGTGTCCAAACGCTCCCAGAGCTCTGGCAGCATAGGGAATGTGGGCACAGAGCAGGAGACAGCACAGCCTGGGGACAGCCAGGCCAGGAGCTTCAGCTCCAGCTGAAGTCCCAGTGAAATCATCCTGCTGAAAACAACTCATTTAACGGTAAGAGGAAGATGAAAAAATCAAGATTTAAAGAGAGACTCTGATATCACAGGGCTGATCCTCAAGGAGACTTTGAGATCCTTTCCATGCTCCATTCTTAAGACTGATGATTTTAGGTCAAGTAATTTCTGGAGACATTTTGGTCCTTTCTCACTGAGTATCCTTCCCCTACATTCTCTGTCTTTCCAGACCATATTGACCAGATTTCACCAGTACAGAATCAAGATCAAACTGCTTTTGTCTTTCCACCTGCATTGCCTTCATTCCTTTACAGCTGTAGCCAAACACAGCTCAGTTAATTGTGGTTCATACTGAGCAATATTCCGGCAATCCTGCTCGGAGTCTGGCTCTTGGATTACCACCTTAGCTGCTACTTTCCTGTTGATTTCCCAGGAATTTGCAGAAAACCATTTGTTGCTTCTTATTTGACCATTATTTGCAAACAAACTGTTTTTCATGAGAGCATTTCCTTACAACTCCTCAATGCTATTAAATAAGACACTTCAGGTTACTTCCCCAGAACACATCTCAATTATTGCTTTAAATACCTATTTACAGTAATTCATGTTATTTCTACACTAGTATTTCCCCTTCCCTGATGTGATGACTCAAACAGAATAAGGACTTCTAAGCACTGCAGACTTTTGGCCACTTTTCCAGTGAAAACACTCATTTATATATTTATATATATAATTGATATAATTATAATTTATGTTATTATATATTGATAATCCTTTCCCAAATATTATCAGCACTGGTCAGACCCTATTCAACCATGCTGAAGCCAACATTAATTTGGGGATGGATTGATCCTGACAATTGCAACACATGTTAAAATGTGGCCACTGGTTTGGGATCAGAGAAAGCAGAAGCCCGTTCTTAACCCTGGGGAAGTCTGACCCAAACAAATTGCAGAGAGTGAAGGTGCAAGTTTACAGCTGCTGCAGGAGGAAAAACTGTAAAGTCAAGGCCCCATAATGCTCCCTGAGACATTAAATATCACAACAAACACTATATTCCAAAGAAAAAATACTCAACAATTTTGGAATTTTTAGGAGATGATCTCCAAAAAGGAGAAGGAAATTTTCTCTACTACTTGTATTTATTATTTGTACCAGGGCATTTCCCAAGGGCTGCATTCGTTCCCTAATGAAGAAATAAGAAGCAGCTGCTGGGGAGCAGATCCACTGGGGCTGGGCAGTGCCTGTGGCTGTGACAGACGTCCCTTCGACCTCTCCAAAGAGTGAGAATGTCCTGGCTGTGTTTGCCAGCCTGGCAAGGCCACGAGCTTAATGACAAACAAGCAGGAACTGAGCAAATACTGGAGTTTAGTAAAGGTATTTCCAGCTCTCTGATCACATCAGTGGGAAGAAGCTGTGGGGCTCCGGAGAGTGGGGCCAGGGGACCTGGGTGTCACCTGAACTGGTGACCTCGATCCTCTCTTTCCCTGATCCATAAAATAGAAGTCCTCTGCAAGAGAGGCATCAGCACACTGATAATCACCAGACAAAAAAATTGTTGTTAATGATATCACAAACATTTACAAAGATAATCTCTGGGCAAAACTCCCTCGAGAAAAATCAAAATAAAAAGAATAAATATACAATGACGACTATGCTGGTACAGAAACATTTTCCATGCAAACTACTGGTGTCAGGCTCGGGGACACAGAGGGACTTCTTTGGCTTTTATCATATTTGCAGTAGATTTATTAGAATTTTATGAGAAAAAACCTGACTTTGGCTATGCACCACGTATGAAAAATGACATGGAAGAGAACATCAAACCGCTGAGGACTGAGGGAGAAAGTGAAACTCGATCTGTGGGGTGGTGTAAAGCTTTATCAGCTCGTTTGCATCACTCCTGAGTGGTTAATCCATAGATGGCACAGGGCAAACAACCCAGCTGCTGTAAGGGTTTTATCCTGTGCCACACCAATTTGTACCCTCTAAGTGCTTCAGTTCATAAACATGCTCAAGTGCTTCTAGCCACCCCAAAATACTTCGGTGCATTTTGCTGCAATCATGTTTTTAAGATCGCTGGTGTCAAATTTACAGCTAATCATGCTAAATATATCCTTAAATATCTTGCAGGCACAGTTTCCCTGCTGAAGCTCAAGTAAGGAAACAGCAAGGCAAAAATCNCAGCCTGGGGACAGCCAGGCCAGGAGCTTCAGCTCCAGCTGAAGTCCCAGTGAAATCATCCTGCTGAAAACAACTCATTTAACGGTAAGAGGAAGATGAAAAAATCAAGATTTAAAGAGAGACTCTGATATCACAGGGCTGATCCTCAAGGAGACTTTGAGATCCTTTCCATGCTCCATTCTTAAGACTGATGATTTTAGGTCAAGTAATTTCTGGAGACATTTTGGTCCTTTCTCACTGAGTATCCTTCCCCTACATTCTCTGTCTTTCCAGACCATATTGACCAGATTTCACCGGTACAGAATCAAGATCAAACTGCTTTTGTCTTTCCACCTGCATTGCCTTCATTCCTTTACAGCTGTAGCCAAACACAGCTCAGTTAATTGTGGTTCATACTGAGCAATATTCCGGCAATCCTGCTCGGAGTCTGGCTCTTGGATTACCACCTGAGCTGCTACTTTCCTGTTGATTTCCCAGGAATTTGCAGAAAACCATTTGTTGCTTCTTATTTGACCATTATTTGCAAACAAACTGTTTTTCATGAGAGCATTTCCTTACAACCCCTCAATGCTATTAAATAAGACACTTCAGGTTACTTCCCCAGAAAACATCTCAATTATTGCTTTAAATACCTATTTACAGTAATTCATGTTATTTCTACACTAGTATTTCCCCTTCCCTGATGTGATGACTCAAACAGAATAAGGACTTCTAAGCACTGCAGACTTTTGGCCACTTTTCCAGTGAAAACACTCATTTATATATTTATATATATAATTGATATAATTATAATTTATGTTATTATATATTGANCGTAGTTCTTATCCATTCCAGAAGAAACATGTTCCAGTATGAAGAAAACCAACATGGGCCCCACAGGGAAGAGGATTCCTGTTGCCCATGAAGGCCAAAGGGTGGATAATTACACAGCACAGACAGATGCGAGCACACCTGAGCATCCATTTGACAGAAAACGTGATGGAAATCCACAGAATCCTGGAGTGGTTTGGGCTGGATGGGATCTTAAAGCTCATTTCACTCCACCTCCCTGCCTTGGGCAGGGACACCTTCCACCAGACCAGGGTGCTCAGAGCTCCATCCAGCCTGGTCCCTTCCAGCCCAAACCAATGTGGGATTCCATGGTTTTTATTCCATTCAATAAGAGCAGAAGGGACCTGTCTGTCTGTCTGTCTTTTGAGTAAAAATAAAAATCTCCCCCAGAAGGAAGCTGTCTGTGCAAGTCCTGAGAATCTCAAGGTGCAGTTGAGAAGACAAGAAAAATCCCAAAATAACTCTAAACCTGTTTGTGTTGGCCTTAGACACTGAAGCCTCTGGTCTTCAAAGCATATCCTAAAATTGTTTTAAAGTGTTGAATCATGGTCACAGATTAGGAGAAAAAAAAAAAGGGGGATATTTAACCTCCCCACCCAGCAGATAAAGCCATCAGGGAAAGTCAGGAATGTGGCTGATGGAGAACGGAGCTTTGCTCTGCCATTCTCAGCCTCTGCAAGCAGCAGAAGGTGAGGGGCTCCCACAAACAGCAGAGAGGAGGGGGCAGCAGAGCTGTGTGAGCATAGCACTGGTACAAGGGTTTTATGTGAAACTTGGAACTGATCTGTTAATTTTCCAAGGAAGAACTAAACTCTGGATGCAGAATCTCAGGTCCATGAGCAATATCCTGGGAGCAGAGGGAGAGGGCTGGTTGGAACAATAGATGAGTATAATTAAAACAATTTTGTCTTCCTCAATTATTGTCAAAGAGTTTTTTACAGCTACATTTTCCTGATTATTTCCTGACTTGATAACACAGTGAAAAACATGGTCAAGGGAAAGCAGGCTTGTGGGAATTTCCACTGGATTTCCCAGCTTAATCTTGATTTTGAGTGGAAAGTTCTAAGTAGTTTCTCTCTCTTCTCTGTTTTTTTATCTGAATTTTCCCCTGCCCATCTGGGATATCACATCCAGGTTGTTAAATATTGGCAAGGGCCAGCTCATGATCATCCCCGCTCACTCACAGGAGCCCTCAGAAGTGTGGGGACTGAGGCAGCTGCTCATCTCCAGGTGTGAAGAGAGGGGAGCACAGCCTCCCAGCCCAGATCCTGGTGCTGCCCCATTTATCTGGGATTTCTCTGGGAGCAGCAAAGGGAGAGGAGCTGCTGACTCTTCCCAGAGCTCTGACCCCATTTCCCTGGCAGCGAGGGGAACCGAGCCTCGTTCTGCTCTCCCCTCATCACTCACTGCTGAGGTCACGTCACCAAACCAGACCAGAGGAGCAGAGGGAGCCCTTNGAAAAATGACATGGAAGAGAACATCAAACCGCTGAGGACTGAGGGAGAAAGTGAAACTCGATCTGTGGGGTGGTGTAAAGCTTTATCAGCTCGTTTGCATCACTCCTGAGTGGTTAATCCATAGATGGCACAGGGCAAACAACCCAGCTGCTGTAAGGGTTTTATCCTGTGCCACACCAATTTGTACCCTCTAAGTGCTTCAGTTCATAAACATGCTCAAGTGCTTCTAGCCACCCCAAAATACTTCGGTGCATTTTGCTGCAATCATGTTTTTAAGATCGCTGGTGTCAAATTTACAGCTAATCATGCTAAATATATCCTTAAATATCTTGCAGGCACAGTTTCCCTGCTGAAGCTCAGGTAAGGAAACAGCAAGGCAAAAATCCGTAGTTCTTATCCATTCCAGAAGAAACATGTTCCAGTATGAAGAAAACCAACATGGGCCCCACAGGGAAGAGGATTCCTGTTGCCCATGAAGGCCAAAGGGTGGATAATTACACAGCACAGACAGATGCGAGCACACCTGAGCATCCATTTGACAGAAAACGTGATGGAAATCCACAGAATCCTGGAGTGGTTTGGGCTGGATGGGATCTTAAAGCTCATTTCACTCCACCTCCCTGCCTTGGGCAGGGACACCTTCCACCAGACCAGGGTGCTCAGAGCTCCATCCAGCCTGGTCCCTTCCAGCCCAAACCAATGTGGGATTCCATGGTTTTTATTCCATTCAATAAGAGCAGAAGGGACCTGTCTGTCTGTCTGTCTTTTGAGTAAAAATAAAAATCTCCCCCAGAAGGAAGCTGTCTGTGCAAGTCCTGAGAATCTCAAGGTGCAGTTGAGAAGACAAGAAAAATCCCAAAATAACTCTAAACCTGTTTGTGTTGGCCTTAGACACTGAAGCCTCTGGTCTTCAAAGCATATCCTAAAATTGTTTTAAAGTGTTGAATCATGGTCACAGATTAGGAGAAAAAAAAAAGGGGGATATTTAACCTCCCCACCCAGCAGATAAAGCCATCAGGGAAAGTCAGGAATGTGGCTGATGGAGAACGGAGCTTTGCTNTTTGTTGTATTTGATAAACACGTTTTGTCATATTTTCAAATGAAACTGGAAGGAAGCTGTCTGTGCAAGTCCTGAGAATCTCAAGGTGCAGTTGAGAAGACAAGAAAAATCCCAAAATAACTCTAAACCTGTTTGTGTTGGCCTTAGACACTGAAGCCTCTGGTCTTCAAAGCATATCCTAAAATTGTTTTAAAGTGTTGAATCATGGTCACAGATTAGGAGAAAAAAAAAAAGGGGGATATTTAACCTCCCCACCCAGCAGATAAAGCCATCAGGGAAAGTCAGGAATGTGGCTGATGGAGAACGGAGCTTTGCTCTGCCATTCTCAGCCTCTGCAAGCAGCAGAAGGTGAGGGGCTCCCACAAACAGCAGAGAGGAGGGGGCAGCAGAGCTGTGTGAGCATAGCACTGGTACAAGGGTTTTATGTGAAACTTGGAACTGATCTGTTAATTTTCCAAGGAAGAACTAAACTCTGGATGCAGAATCTCAGGTCCATGAGCAATATCCTGGGAGCAGAGGGAGAGGGCTGGTTGGAACAATAGATGAGTATAATTAAAACAATTTTGTCTTCCTCAATTATTGTCAAAGAGTTTTTTACAGCTACATTTTCCTGATTATTTCCTGACTTGATAACACAGTGAAAAACATGGTCAAGGGAAAGCAGGCTTGTGGGAATTTCCACTGGATTTCCCAGCTTAATCTTGATTTTGAGTGGAAAGTTCTAAGTAGTTTCTCTCTCTTCTCTGTTTTTTTATCTGAATTTTCCCCTGCCCATCTGGGATATCACATCCAGGTTGTTAAATATTGGCAAGGGCCAGCTCATGATCATCCCCGCTCACTCACAGGAGCCCTCAGAAGTGTGGGGACTGAGGCAGCTGCTCATCTCCAGGTGTGAAGAGAGGGGAGCACAGCCTCCCAGCCCAGATCCTGGTGCTGCCCCATTTATCTGGGATTTCTCTGGGAGCAGCAAAGGGAGAGGAGCTGCTGTCTCTTCCCAGAGCTCTGACCCCATTTCCCTGGCAGCGAGGGGAACCGAGCCTCGTTCTGCTCTCCCCTCATCACTCACTGCTGAGGTCACGTCACCAAACCAGACCAGAGGAGCAGAGGGAGCCCTTTTTCCCTTGCCTTTTCCCCCAGCATTTCCGGAAGCAGCCCGGACACCTCTGCTCATATCCTGCATTTGACTTCTTCTGGGACCAAAGGGAAACCTCAAAGCAGATGGGATTTAGCTTACTTACATTCTCTATAGCTAACTCAGATTTTATTAAACACAGCTGTAATCCCAGACTTCTTCAGATGCGTGAGCTCACTGCTGACGTCGCTCCTGGGCTTTTGGAAATCCAGGCCTAGAAAGAATTTTGAGGGGGGGAAAAAAAAAGAATAATGAGACAGAGAATTTGTCATGAATTTGTCATGAGTTGAGGAAAAAAATGTAAGTTTGTAACTGAGCACAGACCGATCCTTTTGTTCTTCTTATCCAGCTTAGACTGAGGGCAGAGTCCATCAAATAGCACAGAAAAAGAAAAATATACACCAGACTAAACCAGGATAAGGCTCGACTGACTTCTCCTTGTATCAGCTGCCTTCCCTGCATTCTCCAAACCCCAGCAGCACCCTGTGACCTCCTCACAAGTTTGGGGCTCTCTCAACATCAACAGCACAAGAGCAAATTTACTTTGAATTTCTCTCTTGCTCATAACCACCTTTCTCAGCTCAGATTTATCTTTGTTTTAGAGCCANCCTCAAAGCAGATGGGATTTAGCTTACTTACATTCTCTATAGCTAACTCAGATTTTATTAAACACAGCTGTAATCCCAGACTTCTTCAGATGCGTGAGCTCACTGCTGACGTCGCTCCTGGGCTTTTGGAAATCCAGGCCTAGAAAGAATTTTGAGGGGGGAAAAAAAAAGAATAATGAGACAGAGAATTTGTCATGAATTTGTCATGAGTTGAGGAAAAAAATGTAAGTTTGTAACTGAGCACAGACCGATCCTTTTGTTCTTCTTATCCAGCTTAGACTGAGGGCAGAGTCCATCAAATAGCACAGAAAAAGAAAAATATACACCAGACTAAACCAGGATAAGGCTCGACTGACTTCTCCTTGTATCAGCTGCCTTCCCTGCATTCTCCAAACCCCAGCAGCACCCTGTGACCTCCTCACAAGTTTGGGGCTCTCTCAACATCAACAGCACAAGAGCAAATTTACTTTGAATTTCTCTCTTGCTCATAACCACCTTTCTCAGCTCAGATTTATCTTTGTTTTAGAGCCAGCAAATAAAGCAAACCTCCAGGAGAGAATAATCCAAATCATTCCACATTTAAACCAGGTTGATTTTAAGAGAGTGCAACAAAAGACATCCTATAAGCTTCTTTTATTCTGAATACAATCTTTTTATCCCCATATCTTTGGACTGCCAGTGGTATGATAGCATTGTACAAATACTCCTCCTAAACTTCACTTACAGCATTGAAGCTGACTGAATACACAAGTTCCCTCACAAAAGAACAGACTTTTTCATTTCCCTACTGATATTGCAGATCAGTATCAATAATTTAGTAACACCTTTGTTTTCAAAATGACCGAGTAGAAAAGTGTTGTTGCTGTCTACAGGGGAAAAATCAACTTTTTTATTGTCCTAAACAAATGGTAACCTCTGTCCATGATAAGGAAGCACACAACTAAAATGTGGATCTAACAAAAAAAAACATTCCTGCTGCTGTAAGTAAGATCTCTAATTTAATTTTTCCTCTCCAGAACAGCCTCCATTTGTTGGAGTGCAGTTAAGATTTTTCATCTAAAATAATTTTTCAGACAAACGTCTGCATTATGAGGGTTTTTAGTACTGTTGTTGTTTTAAACTGCATTTATTCTGGCAAAGGCAGTGCCTCCCACAAGGCTGAAACTGAAGTCTGGAGAACAGAGAGAAGTCAGAACCTCCATAGGTATCAAATTCCAAATATTTTATTCCTCCTCTAAAATCTTTTTACAGAGCCCATTGTGCAAGGAGCTTTAGAAGCTCTCGTGTCACAGCCAGGGCTTTACTATCCCAAAATGATCATGTCCAAGATTGCTCATTACAGTTAGGAAGTGATTCCATTCTGTAAAGCCAACAAAAGATACTCCCATGTCATGAATTCCAGTCAATTATAGCCAATTTCAGCCCGTGGTCTCCTACTGTAGTTTTCCACAACCTCAACATGGTAACAGCAAAGTTTGTATCTCACTATGTGTTGCTAAATAAAAATAAACTTAAAAAAACCAAAACAAAACAAAACCCTAAAAAAAAAAAAAAAAGGCCGTGGGGTGGGAAACTCCAAATTCAACACAGCAGGAGTCTGGGATTTCAAACTGGCTTTTGGCCAAGGTTCAGGAGCACTTGGGGACTTCACACATATTTCTCTGATAGTATTATGACTTCTGTTTTTATTTGATTTTCTTTTTTTTTTTCTTCAGTCTGTGCGAACAGTCTGTTCCCAATTTGCTGTGTCATGCAGTGACCCAGGGTTTAGAAACATTCCCTGGAACAGAGTCCCCACTCCCAGTGCTGCTGGGGACACTGGTGGCTCTGACTTCAGGAACCAACCATCCCCGAGCCCCAGGGCAGCCCTGGCAGGGAGAAAACCCGAGCAGACTCTCCATAGGTCCGCCCAGGGCTGAGGGGGAAGCGGGTGAGGACACATTTTCCACACTATAGCCAGAGGCCCATCTTACGGGAAATTTCAGTCAGTAAAAGCAAAATGTTACTGGAATGTTGCCTTCTTTGAGCTTGCATGGAATTTTTTATTATGATTGAATTCGGAGAAACAGGTGTGAAAAATTCATCCCGATCCCGACTGGGCTGGCTCGGATGTTGGAGATTGTGTGGACTCTGCTGGAAGGGCTCCTGCCTGGCCCAGCTACCTGCAGACAAACCCCTGTTCCCAATTATCCCCAGGTGTTCCCCTGCCTGCCCATCCCAAGACAAGCCAGGAGGAAAACATTTGGCAATTACAACGATTTTGTGTGCTCGAAGAACTGCCGAATGGGTCTGTGGGCTTCCCTTCCTGAGGAAAGGCACTGTCCTCCCCTTGAGGAGCCCACCTCTGAAATTTGGACATTGTAAGGAAGTGAGCTGGAGCACCTCAGATGGCTGGGAGCAGCCGCAATGAGATAAATTGTCCTCTGAGGGCAGAGGGTGCTCAGCCCCACCGCGTGAGCACAGGAGCTGTTCAATCGCTGCTCTTCCCTCAGGTGAGGCAGCACAGAAGGGATCGTCCTGCCTGTGCCCCCTCCCATCCCTGCTCCCGGACCTCGGGCACTCCAGGCAGGGCCGCCAGGGCAGATTAACCCTTGCTGCACCCACTCTGCCTCCAGCCAGAGCCAGCAGTGTGAGTGCAGCATTACTCACTTCGACACTCACATTTAGGAGGCTGAACAAGGGTTTTTATTGAGTCAAGCGTGTGAGCAGGTATAAGCAAGCCCATGTCCTGTTTAGCGGGGGTGTCACAGTCCTACAGCACTGGAAAACATCACGGTAAGAAACTCCTCAGGAGGCAGCCAGACAAGGAATTGGGAAAAAGATAAAATATTTATCCCCTTTTATTCCCTAGGGCTCTCAGTTGTGAGCTGGGCATGTTTAAAGACATTACAGTTGAGGAAGGACAGCGTAATAGAATTTACTCCTGTCAGCGGCTGGCTCAGACAGCACAGACTTGGATTCAGGGGGTCTCAGATCCAGAAATGAGATTTAATAAGTACAAAGAGAGTAACAAGCAGTGCCTCTGTGAAGCAATTTGCATCTCCAGGCTAACAGACACTTGAGGAAGTTGTAAAAATATCATCTTGGAAGTGACTCTTGGCACCTGTGCCTGTTCCAGCGCAGCAGTAGAGATGAATAAAATAACCCGCAGGAAAAGCGGAAAAAATTATTTTACATTCTTTACATTGACTAACAGACAAAAGCAAACAGCCCGGTAGTGAGAGCAGGGAACATACAGAATATTCTGGGCTTTCCAGCTTAACTCATGTCCTGTCCAGAAGCTGGCTGCAAAGGATGTATTGGTGTAAGAGCAATATTGGGAGGAACAACAGGAGTCTTTCAGGATTTCTGTTCTGAAAGCAATCCAGGGAATTAATACTTTCTGTACTATGTATATAAAAAAAAAAAAAAACAAAAAAAAAACACCCCAAAACAAACAAAAAAACCCCCCGAAAAACAACAAAACTTTCCCTTTCTGGTTCCAGTCCTTTCACCTTGGTTTTGTTTAAGTGCACTTTGCCAAGGTGAGAATGAATGGGATGCACCTACTACAGCGGGAATTTTCTCTCCAGACCTGGACTGAGGGAATTCTCTCAAGGCAGCACTCCAAGTGAGCTATTTGTTCCATAATTAACCATTTCAGAGACACTGCCTGGCCTGCTGTCTAGACCTAGCCTGGCAATTCCCATTTCCTTGCAGAGTCTAATGGAGTTGCTCATGTATCACATGTCTTTTATTTAATTTTATTTTTTTAACCGTGAAATTAAATCTCTTACCTCATTAAAGAAGAATCTGATGAAAGGCAGATCTATTTCAGGGTGAGTTGATATATTTACCACAATGGCCTAGGACTGCCTGACCTCCAGGCTGCTGGGATTTAATGTGGGAGCTACAATAACTCCAGTGTTTTAGCTGAGCAGGAAGAGGCTGAGAGGAAGGAGAGCACTCAGGAGCAAATTCTGCTCTTAAGGGGGTGTAAATCAAAAATAGCCTCGCTGAAAAAACATGACATTACTCAGGTTTTGATTGGTGTAAATGAGTTTTGCCCCTAAATGACAGGTCAAGAGTTTGGGAGGAGGAGAGGAAGTGGTTAATGTTTCACCATGTTGTAAAAAGCCAACTGTGTCAATAGACTGAATTCCACCTGGAGACAGAAACTTTCTGAGTGTGGTCAAATTTGCCATCAGAAATGCAGAGGTGCAGCCTCCTGTACAGAAGGAGGAAACACAAGGCCAGACATAATTCGTTGCTGGGGTATGTTTTTACCTCGGGAATATGAATAATGTGATCACTGAAAATGGGGCTCGGGGACCCTCAGGACTCGGGGACCCTCAGGACTCGGGGTGCGCGATTCTCAAATTCCTCCCCAGGTTAATGGGTCTGTGCGGAGAAATGTCAACAACTTGGGCCGTTCTACAAGGCTTTCTGCAAATGCCCCCTGTCAGCTCGGCTTGGGAAGAACAGCAGGACACCCAGCTCTCCTCGGGGTCTGAGCCCAATTTGGTTTCTTGTCCTTGCTAAATGCAAACTGCACTGGAGGTTTTGAGGATTGCAGAAACACGACGGTGACTTATTTTTCCAGGGATGAAAGATCCTGATCACAGACCCACCCTGAAGTCAATTCTTGTTGGGAAAAACCAACAATTTCCATTCTGCAGATGGGGTGGGCAAAGGATGTGAGGTGACACCCCCAAGGTCACGCAAGTCTGGGATTGTGCACACCACCACGTTAGAAACCACCGGGCTCTTACTGTGACTTCCCAGTCCTCGATAATCATGGAATATTATATCTTGTGACTTAACTGTCCCTCTCACCAGATTGTGGCATCATTATCCACAGCAACAATGTTTTCCAGGAGCAAAGGCCTACATTCAAACCAGCAGAGTTTGGGAGGGAAGGAGGTTTTAGAAATCAACTTGACACCTCTGTCATCCTCAGGACCAACAGCTGTCCCAGCAATCCCTGGACCCTCATGCCCTGGACAAGACCATCCAGGATGTGCAGCTGTCACCAGACTGCTGCCAAAATCTGGTTGGAGAAACATCCTTCCTCGTTCATTTTACACTCTTTATGCAGTCCAATCCCCCTGATTCCACCTGCCTGCAGTGGAAATGAGAGGTAGAGGAGCAGCTTCTTGGTACCTTCTGTCCCCTCAGCCATTTGTCTCCTCATTCAACCTGAATTTGAGATGCAGGGGAAAGGTCAGACACAGCTTGTAAAGGTGTTCATAAACTACCATGATCACACAGAGCTCTTGCAAAAAACTGCAGCCTCTTTATCTCCTTTAACAGACAGGTAACGTGGTTTGATGTGCAGACAAAATGCAATTTAAAAATGGTGAGAGCAGCTGATGCCAACTGGTTTTAGACTGGGTGTGAATGGGTGTGAAGGCACAGAAAATCAAGTTTCCATACAGACCATTTACTAACATTTGCCTCTCATCGGAGGTGACCCTGAAGCTGGGTTTTGGAATCCCAGGAGAGTCTGAAGCCCTTTTGGAGCACCATGAAACTGAGGAGTTCTTGAGCCGAGGTTAAACTGCTCTCCCAGCACTCTCCCAGCCCCTGCAGTACGGACATCCCCAAAGGCTCCACACAAGTGTCTGGCTCTTTCAAATAAAAGGAGAAAATAAAAGCTAAAGGTACTTGCCAAATACCCGAGACTCCTAGCAAGTGAAATATTTTCAGGAGTGACTTTTGGGCTGTGCTTTCCCCTTTTGCCAGGGGCTCAGGCTGCACCTTCAGCTCTGTGTGGGTCCCTGCAAGAGCAGGCAGGACAGCTCTGCACTGGGCACAGTCCTGTCTGACTTCCAGGGGTCTTCCACTTCCCATGAGCATTCCTGCCTGGCTGGGGTGACTTTCCTCGAGTTACTGAGCACTTGCAAACACAATTTAAGCATGAAAAAAAGGAACGTGACAGCTGAATTGAGGACTACTAATAAATATGGATTTTTTTTTTT
>VYZQ01011181.1:0-12268 GCA_013400655.1 Mystacornis crossleyi
AAAAAATTGGCCCCAAAGCGAGATGCTGCTTAATTGCTCTGAAATTCATCTGGTGCTCTGGGTGGTAAAGATAGAATGGAGTGTGTCATGGTGTGACATCCCACCTAAGGATTCTAGAGATTTTACTAAAACTTGTCCGCGTGATGTTACAGTTGGGATATCCTGGTGATTCATGAAGTATTGTGGTTATTTCAGAAATAAGAGGGCTTAAAATAAAACCACCCAGACCCCTTCTGTGCTCAGTTCTCCCACAGCAGCTCAACAGCAGAAGATACTTTGTGTTGGAATTGAGTTGCAAAGCAACCATGAGTTCAGTTGGAGAGGTGCTGTTTTGCTTCTGTGACCAGGGCAAGTGTTGGTGCTTTGTCAGATGTCTGAAATCATAAAATCACGGAGTTATTAAGGTTGGAAAAAACCTTTAAGATCATCAGGTCCAACCATCAGCCCAGCACCACCACATTCACCACTCAATCATGTCCCCAGGTGCCACATCCACAGATTTTTTGAATGTTTCCAGAGATGGTGATGCCACGACCACTCTGGGCAGCCCGTTCCAACGCTTTACAACTTTTTCTGTAAAGAAATTTTCCCTGATATCCAATCTCAACCTCCGCTGGCACAATAGTGCACAGCTCCCAGGTAAGTATTTCTGCAGTCTGGTTTAATTGTGTAAATTTTCAGACCAGGCCAGGTACCAAGCGTGGCTGCAGGAGGAGCAACTCCTAAGCAGGGTTCTTGGACAGCTCCTCGTGGTGCCCTGAGGAGTTGTCTGCAGCATCCTACCTGTCATCCTTGATACGACTTCACGACGTGCTAGGAATGGCTTTGGCAGCAGACTGGGAAGCACAAATAATCTGAGAGATGCAGTCCTGTGGGAGCTGGAAGTGATGGTGCAGGTGATTCCTGGTCAGGCTTCTCCAGGATGGAGCCGAGGGGATGTGGAGGGTTTGTAGGTTGAGGTAATGAAGTGGCGTGTGCCCGGTGAGCACAGGGGGTGTTGTCCACACGTGCTGGTGCCAGGAAGAGGTTTCTGACATAGCTGTCGGTTCAGGTGCATTGCTGAGTGCGCCTGGCAAATTCAGTTAATGGCCTTAATCTGAAAGGAGGGGAGATTTAGCTTAGATACCAGGAAGGAATTCTTCCCTGTGAGGGTGGCGAGGCCCTGCTTGCCCAAAGTGGCTGTGGCTGCCCCTGGATCCCTGCAAGTGTCCAAGGCCAGGCTGGACACTGGGGCTTGGAGCACCCTGGGACAGTGGAAGGTGTCCCTGCCTGTGGCAGGGGGTGGAACTGGATTGAGCTTTGAGGTCCCTTCCCACCCAAACCAGTCTGGGATTCTGTGGCTCAGCAGTTCGTATCAAGCCGCAGAGATGGACAAAAGAAACCTCACAGAGAAACTGAGAGCAAACACTCATTTTGTGTGTGAGAGCCCAGTTTGTAGATAAAAGGTGTAAATGGGTTTGACTGAAGGGTCACCTGTCTGAGCATCTGCAGCCCTGAGAAGATCAGCTGTTTTCCACCCGGAGGAGGCTCCAGAGCCGGTGGAAGTTCCTTGCCTACCCTGGAGGAGGCCCTGTCTCTGAGCCTGGAGCTGGTTCCCTCTTGCTGCTGAATCAGCCATGAGGAAGATGGGATAGCCTTAATATTTTTCAATGTCAAGGCTGGGCCGAGCAGCTGCCTTGAAGCTTCACGGCGCCAGCATGGCCAAGGTCAACACATTGATTAGATCCAGCAGTAAGAGGGAAGGGGTTTTTGTCTTTCTCCAGATCTGCTTCATTGAGCACAATATCAATGAGATTAGAAATATCTAAACCTCATCAGCCAGGAGCTGCGTGGGTGTCATAATTAAACTTGTTAATTGGCCAGAAAACAGAGCGCCAGAGTGAGCAGGGCAAACGTGTGGGGATGCAGCCCTGCGTGTGCTCCAGCCTGGGAGATCTACAGCCTGGGGACAGCCTGAGTAAGATTTTGGCTGTTGTTTCCAGGAGTCTCTTCTGAGCCCATCCTGTCTTTTCTTGGACGTGTATTCACTCACAGATCCTGCAGCATCGTGTGCCAGGGTGTTCCATGGCTGCTGCTCCTTTCGCCTGGGGTCTGCATCCTCTGCAGCCAGCACACCATCATCATCAGCTTCTCATCACCTACAGTGTCACTGAGCTCCAGCACGTCACGTGTTGCTCTGTTCCTGTGACAGCTCTTCTGGAATAGATATTTTAAGGTTTCTCCGCAGTGGTGCGGATGGAGGAGGGAGCTGGTGCAGCAGCAGTGGGGTAGTTGTGGGTTTTGAGTGGTTTCTTTTATTACTGGTGTTACTGCAGTGCCTAGAAAGGGAGCAGCACTGGTGGGTGTGCAGATGAAGCCAGGTGACAAGTGGAGGTGCCAAGGTGAACATGAAGCAGTGAAAGTTGTGGTAGGAAGCAAAATAGCAGAAGGAAAGACATTTTCTGGTAGGCCTTCAACAGCCTGTGGAGTCAGCTTTGGATCCTTTTGAAGACAAATCAAATTATTAACCTCAAGGAAATTCCTGTGACTCTTATTGCTGGAAGTCAGTTTACTTTGGCTCTTCCTGGTGCAAAGGGAATGAGAAGAAATCAGGTGTTGCTTTCTTAGTTCTTCTGTTCCTGCTGATTTCTCTGCCCCCTTTCAGTAGTCCACTCTGTTTTGGCCACGAAAGTCTATAAAAATAACCCTCTGTTGGATTTTCCCATCTGAAACAAACCCCATCTCTTCCTTCTGCAGACCTGCATGGTTGGGGAAAGCTGGTGGATCGTGTGGGAGGAATGGTGTGGATCCCTGCTTTTCCTGGAGTGTCTTTAGAGCAGCTTTAAATGTTCATTTTAGGAAGACTAAGAAAACACTGGAGAGAGAGGGATTTTCTTCTGTTAATTATGTTTTTTTAACGTTTCAAGAGAACTTCAAATGTGGAGTCCTGTGTTTCTCTGGCACCTCCCGGGATCCTATTAGGGCTCAGCAGTTTACAAAATCCGACTGATTTGTCCCCGACTGAAATGGAAGCAAACATTTGAGAGTTTTTTTTAAATGAATGCCCTTTTCAAATAGCTTCTGAAAGCTCTTGCTCATTGAGGACCTATACTGTGCTGGCTGTGAGGATGAAAATTTGAGCGTGCAATTAATATATGTTAATTTTTAGTATCAGACAAAGACAGCGATTGTTTTGCCACCATCGCTGCTTTTGGAGGAACAAGGATTTTTGTTTCATCTGGCAATTCTGGTATTGTGAGGAAGGTTTTTATTTGTTCTTGACATTTTTCTTGAGAATGGTTTGACAGAAATATGCATGTGTGTACTTTTTTGTAACCGCTGTGGTTTGTCCCGAGCTCCCTGAGCCCATCAGGAACAATAAGCCGGCTCGTCAGCCAAACTCCCTCACAGCAAACGAGCCTGGCACATCCATGGAACTTCCCTCCATTGTATCCCTGGGAAGCCTCCTCTGGATGGGACGGCCGTGAAAAGTGAGAAAATGAAAACATTGTTTAAATGGAAATTTCCTACTTTTAAAAGGCCATTTCCTACTAAATCTGACTGAAATTCCCCCTTAGTGCTGGACTTTCCTTAGCCTGGAGGTTTCTGCCCCACACCTGCTGTCTTGTAGGGATTTCTGCCTACAGTTCTTGCTGCTTCTCTGGAAGTGTGCATCACAGCACTGCAGCAGGAGCCTGAAATATTCCAGCTTTTTCCTTTTCGTAGTTGGTGGTGAAGTGGTTGTAGTCATCTCCTGCAGCCTCGGCTGCTCTGCTTCCCCACACTGCTGAGCTGTGACCTTCAGTTTAACTTCAGGGACCTGCATGGTGGCAGACACCAGGAATCCTTCATGGCTAAAGCTCTTCTCTGCATTTTTGAACAAGAAAGTTCTCAAAATGGCTTTCTGAGTCCTGAGGCAGGTACAGCAGCTTAAATATACCCAGGCCCCTCAGCAGCCCAGGCCTGGGCCTCCTCCTAAAACAGGAGATGTTGTCTGTCAGAGGGGAATCATCTTGTTTGCATGGGAGTGCTGGGATGTAATTTTTGGTCTCAAACCTGTTTTGTGCAAGTTCCTGCTCCCAGTCTTATAGAACCGGTAATGTTCTTCTCTGTGCCAGTAATTACCCTGCAAGCTCCCAGCAGTGCTGAGGGGTTTATGTGCACCTCACCGTGCTGGTTTGCTCCCAGGGAGGTTTGTTCTTCCCTCTGGGCTAAGCCCAGAGCAGGTTATCCATGGAAGGACTCAGCAACGTGCCTGGGGAGGGCAGCTCCCGTGCCAGGGGTTGGGATCTGCAGCCCCCGGTGCTGCTGCTGGTGCAGTTTTGTGTTTTGGGATCTTGCTCTGCCATCACCAGAGACGTGTGCCTGGGCCTGGGGAAGAGGATGGGTAGTGTGCAGTGACAAGTTTTCCGTAAGTGTTTCCAGTAGGTGACTGTGGGGAATTGCAGCAAGACTTGGGCTCTGTTTACTGGATGAACCTGAACTCCTTAACTTGGCTGTTTCTTTGCTTCTCAGCCTCGGGGTGATACATGGGCTCCTACAGGGACTTTGCAAAGCAGCCGTGTGTATTCTATTCCATAATTCCCAAACCTGGCCTTTGGGGAACCATTACTGTGCTGGGTCCCAGGATACAGCTCAGAAGGAAGTTCCTTGCAGCTTTGGTGCTTTGCAGTTCAAGAGCAGCAAGCCTGACCCTCCCTGCTCTTGCAAAACACTTTTGCTTCAACTCTTCGAACGATTTGCTTTCCCTGAGGGTGGCTTTGGGGATTCGCAACCCGCCTGGGATTTTTTTGGAATATAAATACGATTTAACATAAGGTTTTATTTGCATGTTTGTTTCTTCCACGTTAGGTTCGTGCTGGCCGTGGGCAGCGCCGTCTTCGATGCGATGTTCAATGGTGGGATGGCCACAACCTCCACAGAGATTGAGCTGCCTGACGTGGAGCCTGCTGCCTTCCTAGCTCTGCTCAAGTAAGCTGCTTCTAAAGCACAGCATAACTGGGATGCACAGAAAAAAATGTTTTTAATGAAAGCAGGGAAGTATTTGTAGAGTGGAGATTGTTAACTTCCAGAATAAAATACCTCTTTGATCTGTTCAAGGGTATTTAAATGCTGGTGTTAAATCCCTGTTTTCCTGGGTAAGTAGTGTAGTGTAGCTACTGCATAAATATGTGTGTGTATATATATATATATAGGCCATTGTCTTATAGATTCTTATTCATTAATTGGTTTGGTTTCATCCAAATGCTCTTTGAGAGAGGAGGGGAAAGGTGATCCTCTGAAAGCTCTGTAAGTTACAAATACTTGGAGCTTGTTTAGGTTATGAGCAAGTTGTAACAGGTAAGCAGGGGTATGTAATAAATGTCAGCCATTCCATGTGATATCACCCTTTGTGTGGGTTTTATTCCTCTTTTGGGGAGCTGGATTTGAATTTACATTTCCAGTGTGTGTTGCAAGCCCGTGTGCTGGAGGAGGAGGAGGAAGGGGCTGTAACATCCTATTCACCAATTCCTTTAAGCTCGGCTGGTGCTGTACAGCATCCAGCAGCAATCCTGAATGGATGCTGGAAAGTCATTGTCCTGTTTCTATAGGATTTCTGTAACCTACTTCCAGGGCTTTCCAGTCCTGTGCTCTTGACATGTTCCCCGCTTGCTTCCTATTGGGAGCAGTGACTATATATAGCTCTGGCACACTTTTTGCTTTACCTTCAGAAAGTGCTTTGGTCATGCCTGTGCTATCTTGGAATATTTTTAAATTGATCTGGGCTAGAATGAAAGGCCAGAAATAATTGGGAGCCCTGAGTCCCCTCCCCTTTGGCTCGCTTTAAACCAGACACCAGCACATGGGGAATCCCTCTAATTGGTGTGTGCCTATCAGCCATGTGGAGCTCTCTGGAGTGCAGAGCTTGTAACTATCTTTAAATCTTTGTGAGGCCCAAATATCCAGAGAATTAGAGGCAAAAATCCTGTTGTTTCCCTGACAGTGCTGAGATTTCAGCACTTGATTAAACAGAGGGATTTCAGAAGAGACACATCATCTCAAAAGACAAAGTGATGAGTTTAGGTGGATTTAAACAGAAATATTTATATTTTTTTTATGGAAGAAGTTGTCGGTGGATTACCTCAGTGCCTCAGAGCTTTGCAGCTCTGCTGCAGTAGCTGTGCCCGTGGTCCAGTGACATCTTGGATGCTTAAATCTGGAACTTTTAAATTGCTTTTAAAATGCTCAGAGCTTACATGTGCCAGAGGAAGTTTGGGTGCTGCTTTCCAGGAGAAAGCTGACCAAGTATGTGGTATGAGTTCCTGGAGTAAAACCAGTCCCTCCAAACACTGATCTGGAATGGCAGCTGAGCCTTACATATGTCTCTGGACTTGGGCCAAGCCATGATCTAATGCTGTAGGATCAGGAGCTTATCCAGGGACAAAGTGCCCATCCTGAATGTTCTGCTGAAGGTCCCATCTGGATGCTGGATTGTGATGGAGTTCGTGGGCTAGTGACCTTTAACAGGTCTGCTGTAATTGTGTAAGAAATTCTTTTTCATTATTATTATTATTATTGCTTTCATGTTAACTCAAAGATAAGAACACTTCTGATTGTCTGGGGTTACAGTCTAAATGTTCTTTTAAATTGATAACTGGGCTTTTTCACAGTTTGAGCCTCTCTTGTTGTCCCTCTTAGCACACACTGGACTGTGGTAAACAGAAATACTGACACAGTCACTGCAGTAAACAAATAATTGGTTTTAGAGCCACTGTGTTTTTGTAATCTTGGAATAGAAAGGATTGCTCAGTGCAAATGGGGCTGGGAAGGGATGTGTGCAAAATACATTGATGAACCTGTGGCCCGCTGCTGCTATTGACCAGTGCCCCGGGGCAGCACAAAAGCCTGCTTTCAGCAGTGAGAGTGCTCCCCTTCCTGTGGATCCCACTGCTGGTGCTTCCCGGAATGGCATCCTGGTCCTGTCTAGCTGGGGGAGCAGGAGTTCCCTCTGCTGCAGATGGGAATGCTGCCTGGCATCCCCCTGCAAGAGCCCTGCTGCTGCATGAAGCTTCCAGGAGCAGCAGCCACACAACTGCTGCTGCTCTGTCCCCTTCGGAGAAGTGCAGAGCAAGAAATTGCTGGAGTTTCCAAAATATCCCGTGGAATGGGAATGCCAAGCAGAGTTAACACAGTAACACATCTCTGTGCTTGGTGCCCTTGAGATCTTGACTGGCCAACGCTCCACTGGTTAAAGGAAATACAGTGAACAAAATCTCTGCATGGCCAAGAGAAGGCTCTGGGGAGAGCTCAGAGCCCCTGGCAGGGCCTGNCTTTTTCATTATTATTATTATTATTGCTTTCATGTTAACTCAAAGATAAGAACACTTCTGATTGTCTGGGGTTACAGTCTAAATGTTCTTTTAAATTGATAACTGGGCTTTTTCACAGTTTGAGCCTCTCTTGTTGTCCCTCTTTGCACACACTGGACTGTGGTAAACAGAAATATTGACACAGTCACTGCAGTAAACAAATAATTGGTTTTAGAGCCACTGTGTTTTTGTAATCTTGGAATAGAAAGGATTGCTCAGTGCAAATGGGGCTGGGAAGGGATGTGTGCAAAATACATTGATGAACCTGTGGCCCGCTGCTGCTATTGACCAGTGCCCCGGGGCAGCACAAAAGCCTGCTTTCAGCAGTGAGAGTGCTCCCCTTCCTGTGGATCCCACTGCTGGTGCTTCCCGGAATGGCATCCTGGTCCTGTCTAGCTGGGGGAGCAGGAGTTCCCTCTGCTGCAGATGGGAATGCTGCCTGGCATCCCCCTGCAAGAGCCCTGCTGCTGCATGAAGCTTCCAGGAGCAGCAGCCACACAACTGCTGCTGCTCTGTCCCCTTCGGAGAAGTGCAGAGCAAGAAATTGCTGGAGTTTCCAAAATATCCCGTGGAATGGGAATGCCAAGCAGAGTTAACACAGTAACACATCTCTGTGCTTGGTGCCCTTGAGATCTTGACTGGCCAACGCTCCACTGGTTAAAGGAAATACAGTAAACAAAATCTCTGCATGGCCAAGAGAAGGCTCTGGGGAGAGCTCAGAGCCCCTGGCAGGGCGTGAAGGGGCTCCAGGAAAGCTGGAGAGGCACTGGGGACAAGGGCTGGAGGGGCAGGACACAGGGAATGGCTCCCAGTGCCAGAGGGCAGGGCTGGATGGGAGATTGGGCAGGAATTGTTGGCTGTGAGGGTGGGCAGGCCCTGGCACAGGGTGCCCAGAGCAGCTGTGGCTGCCCCTGGATCCCTGGCAGTGCCCAAGGCCAGGCTGGGCAGGGTTTGGAGTAACCTGTGGAAGGTGTCCCCTCCCATGGCAGGGGCTGGAACAAGGTATCTTTAAGGTCTCTTCCAAGCCAAACCAGTTTGGGATTCTGTGAAAAGGACAAACACCAGTGTGTCACTGGTTTTACTGAGCTCAGCCTCTCGGTTCCTGCTGGCTCTGGTCAGTGAGTTCAGGTATGAGGGGCTTCAGTCAGGTTTCCTAGGAAGACCTTTGTGTTTCAGATCATGCATCTACTTCCTTGTTTTGGCCTAACAGTGAAGGCTGGTGCTTTGCTGCAGCGTGGCAGTCCTTGTTTTTCACTGCAATTAACTCCTGCTTTATGCTGAAGTTACACTGTGAGCTGTACTTAAACATCTGTGCCATGAAATGAAACAGTTCAATCTGTAAAGTGAAGAGATGAGGAAGGGGAGTGTGGGTAAAGCACCTCGTGTGCACTGGATGGATATGTCTGAGTGCTTCTCAGCACTTCTGAATTAGTATTGTAAAATGGAGCTTCTCTTCCGAGGGACGCAAGCAAGGTTGAATTTTTGTCCTTGTTTATTCTAATTGAACAGCCAAAAATATGAATTTTAAGGGGTACACTTGGCCAGACTAGTTTTAGCCTGGTGTACGTGGCAGACTAAGAGCTCACTGGTGGTGGGATGCAAGGCAGCTCGAGCTGCTTCAGTAGCAATCCCAGCTGTTAAAAGTTACACTGTGAAATGTCTGTTACAAAAGAAAGAAAAAAATCTCCTTCTTGGTAAAGCAGGGTCAGTGGAAAGGATGTGAAAACCCTTCTATCTCCCCAGGAGAGGAAGTGGACCAGGATGACAGGCAGAGGCACAAACATGTTTTCTATGAATTGCAGGGGTTTTACCTCGTTACCTTCATTCACCACAGCAATGTTTGTTTGCGTGTTTTCAGATTTCTTTATTCAGACGAAGTTCAGATCGGACCAGAGACTGTTATGACAACACTTTACACAGCTAAGAAATATGCAGTTCCAGCCCTTGAAGCTCACTGTGTGGAGTTTCTTAAAAAAAACCTCCGAGCAGACAATGCATTCATGCTGTTAACTCAGGTGAGTTTGTGATCCTCTGCCTTCAGCAAGATCCAGCACAGTCAGAAAATGGGAATTTTCTGGGTGTTACACAGTTGATCATCCAGAGTGGAGCAGTTGTGGGTCGTTTGGAATTCTTCCTCACACAGGAGTCCAGCACTGCTGAGCAGGTTCTCACAGAGAACAGTAAAATACAGCAAACGTTGCTGCTGTTTCAGATCTTTCTGTTTCACTGTGGCAGGTGGTTCCTTCCAGAGTGTGAGCTGGGGATGGAGTTAACAGGGTGGAAAGATTTCATCTGCCAAGAAGAAAAGTGGAATGAGAGGATTTCCGTGTGTTACAGAATCGGGACTGGTAATGCTGAGCTTTCTCTCAGTGCTGTGTCTGGCTGCTCAGCCATTCCTTGAAGGACTTTTGTGCAATACTTTCCCTGCAGTGGGGGTGAAAGAAAACTTTTTCCTGAGTGCTTTGTTTATTTTCCTGGGAGAGGAGCAGGGTGCTCTCTTCCTCAGCCTGTTCCAGCTCTGCCTCCTGCACTGGAGGCTCACAGACCCGCAGTGTCAGAGCAGCTGTTCCTTGGCCCTGGGTCTGAGCCAGTCTCTGAGGGCTGGGCTCCTCCACCTTCCCTTTGACTCCTGAAGCAGCAAAGTAGGAGACAGTGTTCACAGCTTCTGCTTAGTTTGGAAAAGATCAGACTTTGCATCCAGGTTGATTAAATGAGCATCACTGTCCTTGCCATTTCCCAGCCCTGTCTTCTCTCTCTGGTCCCTGCTGCTCTCTCGGACAGCTGATGCCACGGTGGTGACATCCACAGTGCTGTCACCTGTGTGGTGGAGTCTGGCACTGCCAGGGACACCCGTTTGGGGTGCTGTAGGAATAAGAAACACGCAGGCATTGTGTGTGAGTGTCTTTCCTTTAGGGAGTGGGCAGGCTGGTCTGGCTCTTGGGGGGGTATTTCAGGAGAGCTGCTGTGATGTCTGCTGTTAAACAGACCTTGCAGAGGAGTTGCCCAGCTGCACTGAGTTGGGATCCAGCACAGCAGGGCGTCCCTCTGGCTCCGAGGGATTGCCTGTCTTGCCCAGAATTCCCGTCTGCTGGATTTTTTCCCCCTTGGCAGGAGTACAGGTATCTCAGGCTCTGGCTGTAGGTACCATGTGGGTGGCAGTGGCCAGACCAGCAGTTCTGCAGATTTTGAAGCAGTGCTGGCCTGAAGCAGTCACTGCTGAGCTCTTTGCTCGGGATTAGGCTGGGATTTTTTTTTGAGTTTAAATATTTGGATAAGTTCTCAAAGAAGTTCTGTGTCACACTGCTGTTGTAGGCACTTGTCACTGCTTGGGTTCAGCTACTGCTGCAACACTCCATGGCCTTCTTTACACATCCTCTGTAACCTGGCCCTTTTCCACGTGCCATGAGCAGATGAGGCAGCCCCTGGGATGGGGGGGGATCCACACTGCACTTCCCAGAGGCAGATTCAGGACTTGAAGGCTCTTGATTGGGCGATGGCAGCCAAATCTGTGCTCCCATCAGATGCATGGTAGGATAATTGCAACTCCTTGGCT
The DNA here is from genome assembly GCA_013400655.1 of Mystacornis crossleyi. NCBI lineage: Eukaryota > Metazoa > Chordata > Aves > Passeriformes > Timaliidae > Mystacornis > Mystacornis crossleyi. Next base: position 10,882 of record VYZQ01011181.1, read on the forward strand.
GCAGCTCTCCTGTTCTTTGGGTTCAGCAGCTGCAATCTGAAAGATCAGGAGCTGTTAGCCAAGAGCTGGGAACAGACCTTTCCCGTAGGCTGAAGTTTTAGGGAGGCATCTTAGGCTAGGCATTGCCTCGTGATGGGTCAGAGGCGTTGGCTTTTGGTGGTATTTCTTATGCAGAGACTTTTTGTGGCTTCCTGTGTCTCTGCACTTGAGTTTGTAGCTTCTGGCAAGGTAATATTTAGGTTTATGGTGACTTTCTTACAGGTCACAAAGGTCCTTCTTTGGCAAAGGAGGAAGGTATCCTTGTGTTTCAGGTACCAAAACCAAAACACTGCCTGGCACTCTTATCAGTGCCACTGAGGCAGGTGAAATGACAAATGGGGAAAGGCTTTCCTGATTCCTTTTGTCTGTGGCTTGTCCATTCTGATGAATTATCACTGGTGATTCCCATCTAGTTTTACGTCCACTGTTGCTCTGTATCAAGTCTGAGATGTTTGAGGCAGGTGTTGGAGAAACGTGCCTGATCTCAGTGCCTGGCTGCACCTCACTGAAAGGATCTCTTCTCACAACGCTCCTGTTTCTGGTCCTGCAGTGTGAAAACCTGCCTGTTTTCTGCTTTCACTGCATCATACCAACAGCCTGTTCAGTAAATTACAGACCTGAGATACATCTTGTACGAGGCATTGCCCAATAGCCCTGAGATCATGGACCTGAGATCCCAAGTCCTCCTTTTGAGTGAGTCTGCCCAATCTGCTGGTCCAGCATCTGTGCCACTGTCTGTCTCAAGCAACTGCTGATCAGTGGCAGAATATCAGAGGCAAACAGCTTTCCTAATTGATTGTGCCTTGTAGTGAACCGTGATCCTCTTTCATGCCAGACATACATCCAAGTGTCACTTTGATCAGCAAGGAAATAAAGCTTGCCTGGAGCTGCTGTGGGGGAGAGCTCTGCGAGCGTAATGAAAGCCCTCACGTGTCCAGAGAGCCACTACAGTAGTAAAGTCTGAGTCAGTCACAGCTCTCAATGCCAAGAGTGTAAAGGCACTGGCAGCCCTCCAGCCCCTGGAGCAGGTGACAACTGCTGAAGTTTCCCTGGGCCCTGAGAAATTGTTGTTTCAGCTTCTTGCACTTGAGGTCTCAGCGCAAAGGTTGGCCTTGCTGAGCTCTGCACGCCACAGGCAGGGGTGAAGCAGAAGATGCTTGAAGGTGCCTCCTGAGTGATGGAATCCCCAGCCCAAAACATGAGTTTTGAACCTTACCTGTGGCAGCGAGTTAAGTCCCGGTGTGTTCTTGTTAGGTGTGATGTCAAGGCAGTTCCTTCCTAAACAGCCAAACCAAAGCACTGGAAGTAAGAGGTCGTTTTGTGTTTTTTTGTGTGTTCCACCCCATTT
>VYZQ01011187.1:8061-27976 GCA_013400655.1 Mystacornis crossleyi
TCTTTAAATTGCTCCTATGTCTGATTTAACTGCTTATGCATATTTAAGCACTGGTTACACTATACAAGCTTTGTGGAGAGCCTATTAATAATGTTCATAATGTGTCTAAAGCTCCATCACTTTCAGCAGTATATAGGAAGCAGAATAATTTATAGCTCATTTGGAACATAGGCTCCTATACGATAGAGTTGCTGTTACAGTTAATAGAAATTTGTGTTATCTAACTTCTCCCACTAGAATTTTTATAACTGCCTTTTAGAAGCACCCTGATTGTTTACGAGCTTTTGAGATCAAAGAAGTGAGGGGAATTCCAAGCATTGAGAGTACGAGGGGTTTTTCTGCTTGTTTTGGTTTGGGTTTTTTCTTTTTTNCTTAGTTCAACAAAAGTTAATTTGATTCAGTGTATTCATAGCAAGATTCATTCTCTGTTACACTGGTCACCTGCCTCACTTAAACGCATATAAGAGACAGTACTCAANCTGAGCTGCCAAAACATGAACAAAGCTCACTGTATGCAGATAGATGATAATACGGCAAGTTAAATAATGGAATGAGATACAGACAAGGAGATAATAGGACTTCATGGTACTTTTCCAATACTCCCTGATCTGAAGGAGGCTGGGATGGTTACCTTCTTACGAACCCTTACATACTGTGCATGTTTTGCATCTCTTCTCTGCTCCTGGTGGCACCATGTGAGANCTCATTTGTTTGCAGTAGCCTTTAGTGTACAGCAAATAAAATAAATAGCAGGAGAAGCCAGCAGAGCCCTGTGTAAATCTCAGCTGTGCAAAATACAGGCGAGGCAAAGAGTTTCTCAAGCGTTGCCCAGAGAGGATTTGTGCCTCAGTGATTGTCTCTGCACTGCTGAGTGGTGGAGGATCTTTTAGAAACAGCAGTATCAAAACTCATGTTGTTTACGGCCAAGGTTTAGTGTCCCTGTGTGATCTGTCCCTGGAGATGGAAGGTATGTGGGAAGAGGGAAGTTCTTCAAACAAGGCAGTGGAAATAGGAGCCGCTGGATACACAAGCCATCTACAGGCAGGAATGCTGGTGTGTCAGCGAGCAGATAACTCCAAACAGCTTCCAGTGGGGATGTGGTGGTTGGCGTTTTTATCAGTTTATTCTAAGCACCTCTTTGCAAAATTAAAGTTGGAAGCCTGCTTGCTGTTGAATTCCAGGCAGCCAGGAAAAAAAAAAAAACACAACACAAACTAATTAAATGTGATTTATTGTGGAATTTGCCACAGTGTTGGAGAGATGAGTTGCCTTTCAGAAATGCTGCTGTGGATGTTAAATCTGTGCTCTGCTCTGGATGAAAAATGACGGTGCTGTTGAGCAAGTACACAGGAAAAACGTCGTGTTAAAGTCTGTTCTTGAGCAGGAATATTCCCTGGAGGTCCCAGGTATTGGAGCTTTGAGCAAATCTCTGTGGTGCTTTTAATTGGGAAAAGGATGGGTTTCCTTGAGCTTAGAGGTTAAAATGTAGGGCTTCTCCAGTGACATGCTTTCTGCATTTGATCTGAGGAATCCTTTGTTTACAAGTAAATTGTGGTGTTTGTTAGCAGATTAAAGACAAAAAGCCAGCTGCATAAGAAACATTCTCTATTTGTTTTTCTAGTGGTGACAGTTTATAATGGTGATATACTGAAAATTGCCATGTGGATACTCTGCTTAGTAAACTGCAGCTATGTATAGTGTTAGTTTTGTAATATGAAGCAACAAACAATTCATAAGTAATTAAATAGATATTTTGTAATTTCTTTGTTGAAGAGGACAAAACTGCAGCTGTTACTGATACGTGGCTTTGCTTGTTCTGGCATCTGCTCCTTGTTCTAGAAGGTACTCAGTGCATTGACAAGATGGATTCAGGAGAGGAGTTTCTGCTGTTGTGTTTTGGTTTATCTTGCTATTTGTTAGATTTAGAATAAGTGAAAGCAAACACTTGAATTCTCTGGAGATGAAGGTGATAAGCCTGTCTGATTTTTCTGTGTTGACTTAGTGTATGGCAATTCTGTGGCAGCAATGCAAATACCTTAAAACATGCTTTATGTCCTGGTTTCTTTTTGCCAATCCTAAGGCTGAACTCAGGCTCAGAAAACAAAATTAGAAAAATACTCATTTGTGTTCTATGGTGTCAGGCAAGAATACTAGCAATGAAAAGGAAATGGTAGAGAATTGTCCAGGAGCCTCAAAAGGGGGTTTAGGACTGCCCTCCGTGCCAGAGCAAGTCTTTAGATCCGTTCAACCACCTCATCAATCATCACCCTTTCCTATCTTCTTAAAATCTAATGATTTGTCAACACAGCTTTTTTGTATATCATAAAATCTAGTCTGAGTATCTCTCTACACTTTTCCAGGAGTGAGAAAGACAGGATGGGCTTTAATATTCTTCTGTATATAGTGCAATAAATTTTCCAGCGTGAACCACCCTACCTTGAAACTATATTATATGATCTTTCCCATCTCATTTGCTTTCATTAAATAATTTTGAAAAATATCACCTCAAAGTATGCTCTATCAAGACTTCATTTATAATCCTTTCTTTCCTTCTTTTTTTTTCTTTTAAATTTCTCCCTCAAACTTCTGGAAGACAATTCAGTGACAAATGTGTTCCATTACTTACAATATCTGAAGAGCTGAAAGGAAAAAAAGATGAGATAATGAAGTGGACTCTTATATAAATGTTCATTCTAAAGAGCTAAATTGAGTACTAGATACATAATTACACTAACAAGAAGAGTGGACATAATTTTTTTAAAAGAAAGCTGAAGCATGTTTAGTGTCCATTGTCAGTCTGATAGATTTGTGCAGCTTATGCTTTCAAGTAATTTTCTAAAATTGCCTATCAATGAATGTTTCAATATGTAGTTATTCAGCCACAGGCTGATAGGGTCTCTGAAGAAGCTACTGAAAAAAATCAAAAAAGGAAATAAATTGTTAACCTCCCCAACTGTGCTCTTCCCAAGCAATGGATATGCTAAAGAGGGCATAAGAGATTGCAAAACTAGCTCTAGCCAGATGAGCAATACAGGTAGGAAAGGCAAAAAGGGATGAATTGCTGTCTGGAAGTACATTTAATGCTTGATCATAAAGATTACCAAGAGTCATGGAAAATTTACGAGATTAATGCAAAGAAGAAAGGTGTAGACAAGAAAGAGATACAGAGAATGGTGTCCAGTAGCACCCCCCTGCCAATTTTTAGCTGTAAGAAGATGAAGGAAGCTGACTGCAGAGGAAAGACATTCCATGTGATTCAGATAAAAAGCCATGTGAATCCTAAAATATTTGAACGATTGTGACTTAAGCCCAAGACCTGTTCTAATGAGTTCAGATAATATATTTCCAGGTGGGTCCATATGAAGAGGCTCATAACAATGACAGTTGTCCATCAGAACCCCCCCACTGGAGCTGAGCTTCTCTGACCTCCAACAAATCATGATGAATTAAGCCATAAAGATAAAAGTCTTGTGAAACTATCTAAGATAGCCATCTAAAAGTAATTTACGAAGTTTAGGAGGAAACTTCAAAAATTCAAGGCTGCTGAAAAGGTGGTAACTCCTGGCAAAAGCTTTGTGAGGAACAGGGAGAGCAGGTATAGGCCAGAAATCTGCAGTGGGCACAGCTGAAGCTAAGCATGGCTACGTGACTGTGACCAAAGACCAAGGCAGGCCCAAGAAATAATGGTGCTAGTTTTGTGAGATGCAGCTATGGCAGGATAGTGATTATCCCAAGCAGGCTGTGGCACCAGAAAGACACTACAAGCTACTTGTTGTCATTAGTTCACAGAAAGTCAGACTGAGTCAACATTCAAATTAATCCTGTGTTTCTTTATTTCACATATCCAAATGTCTTTGCAGGTGGGGATCCTTTCAACATATGAGCAATTCAGATGGCTTCACAGCTCAGGGAGGATAAAAAGGCCTTTTAACAAGGTACTTCATAAGCTGAGTGGTTACCACAGTGACAGCTGGGTGAAGGCATGCTTCCCTCTGCCATATGAGCAACTCTGTCATGTTGGGAGAAATACATATATTTAGCTTTCTTCCATGACATGTGCACATTCTGTTTGTCACTTCTGACTTCTAGAGAAGTCTGGTGTGTACTCATAGAAACATGAACAAAAGGGCAGGACTTAGATGCTGTGAGATCATGTTCAAATGTCCACTGCATTAAAAAAAATCCCCAGCATTAATTATAACAGCAATCAAAACCTGATTCCCTTCTCTCACTAAAACTTTCAACACTAATCCTTGTCCTTGTCTGCCTTACTGTAATTTAAGCCAGCACAGAATGGTGCAGTTTCAACACTAAATATTGAGAGAATTTCAGTTTAGAATAACTCCACAAGACTTTCCTGAAAAATGCACAATGAGGGAGGCACAAACTGCATGAAGTTCAGGATCAGTGTAAAACATGATACCAGTACAGGTGGCTGGGGAGTGCTACCAGTCAGAATTTAAAAATCAGAAGTTCTTAAACATTGTCTTAGGTTACTACAGTTACATTTAGGCACCAAAATCTCCTTCATAAAACTAGCCCTTATTACTTCTGTTTGTTCAGTATGCGTGCATTTTTATTTGTATCTTTTCCCCTAGGTATGGTACAACCCTTTTAGAGGACACTTTTCAAAATTTAAACTTTTGATATATGTCCTTTACCATCAGATACTCAATTGCTTTTCAGGCTGACATTTCTGAATTTATCTCTACATACCCTTGTAGGGAAAGAACTCCCTTTTACAAACAAATGCTCAGAAGTTTGAGGCCAAAGATATTCACTCATTTAAATTCCCACTCTAACTGAATTGATATCCACAGATATGTGCAAGGCAAGACATCCATAAAATTCCTTTGCTCAACCCTTATGTAAAAGAGTTTACAGGACACTGAATTAGCAAATGAGGAACCCACAGTGAGTAACCAGTTCTGTAAACTGTGGTTTATGTGACTTGCCCAAAATCAGGTAGGAATTTTGTGGCAGGGTCAGGGAAGACATCCATGCTATTAGGATGGTTCTCCCTTAATCGTGCATTATCTACCTGTAATGCACCTCTGCGTTCATGTTTCCCTTTTTAATTTCTAAAATGAGTGGTGCAAAAGATGGTTAATAACCTGCTCTACAAATCTGAGCATGCTCCATGAAAATTGATTGGGTGGAGCTCATATCATCTACCTTAAGCTATTTAAAAATGTAGATGTGCAAAGATAATTTTCTGACCTTCCTCTGTAATCAGTGGCATAAAATAGGCACCTCCAAAAAGGTGACTAATCCCATACTGACAGCCTGTCTAAGACTGAATGAATTGCCCTCCAGAAGTGTTTAGATGTATCCATTAACTACAAAGGGTACCTAGATGACTAGATACCTAAATTTTCAGTGGTTCAAGTAGAGTAAGACGGAGCTTGACATTTGTGTTTTACTGTGTGCTTGAATCTCAGGAGCGATGTGAGTGTCAGCAAAAGTACTGTGATCATCCCCAACTGCAGTTCCAAAAATAACTTAGATCTTTGTCTGAAACCTGTAGTGACTTTCATGGGTAAACAAACATTACTAGTTATCTACCTAATCCTTAAAGTACCAGAAGTCTGGGAAAGTTCAGTAAAGTCAATACCACCCCAAACTGTTGTTAGAAACTGAATTTGTGCAGAGCTTTTCAGTAAAACAGGATATTAACAACAGTGTCCCTGAGAGATACAGGCAATAATCAGGTTAAAAAAGTATACTCAGTGCCTTAGCAATCTGTACACAGGAAGTCTGTCAACAGCTAATGTCCAAACGAAACAGCAGGTCAGAACATCAGTTTATCAATTATGAAGCCAAACAAAACAGCAGCTGAACATCAGCACAAGATCCCACATTTATAAATATCACTAAACCACTCTTTGATCAGTGAGCAAAATCTGATACCTTCCTGTGCCAATTGAGGTATATTTTAGGTCATCAAAACAGTGTCCCAGCTGTTGCCCTGAAAAATGTTGTAGCTTAAAAGTGCTCTCACAGTGGAAAATACCCTCTGTAGAAATAAATCTTTTGAATTGAAGGAGGTTGGGGAAAGCAAACTAAGATGTTCCACATGGATGATGGAATCTATTAACACAAAGCAAATTGCATGTTCAATACCCAAGGGCAAACTCTCTTAAAAATTAGTAGTCTTCACTCAACTGCATTATTCTAGTGAGGTCATACACCCGTACAAGCTAAAGTAAGGTAAACATATTTATACCTGACCAAAACATAGGTCTAATAGATTATTAAATGTTCATAAACCTGATTTTGTCCTTGAACATGAGAATATTATGTTTTGCATATTTATTTTAAGATTTGATATTTTTCTGTTATTAAAAGGAGGAAAAAATAAAATCTGCTTTTCAAAGGAGATGATTATATTTACCATTATGATGGGAAATTTGTAATTCAGAATTCTTTACATCAATGAAAGAGAATAAATAGGGGTGAAGAATAGAGAAAGCAATTTAATCAGTCATGATTTTGACCCTCGATATAAACAAATTATATATTACATTCACAGGAAACACTTACCCTCTCTATAAATATATTTCCCTCCTATGATTATTCCACAACTTGTTAATGTGGAAAAAAATAATTAAAAAAACAACCACAACCCAGAAAAACAGACTCTTACATCACCTCCAAGATTACAACATAAGAAATAAGTTGGTAGCCTGGCTTCTTCCAAAGCTGATGCTTAAAAATGCATGTCTAGGAACAATCTAAACTACAATTTAAATGATTCAAACTGACAGAGGCAAAAATGTACTCAGGCAGACAGGAGTGAGAATGAAAAAAGAAAGTTGGTGAAACAGTAACACATCTTTAAATAATGTGTATAAATAAAGTGCATGAGAGATGTGCCAAACACGCACTGGAATTTCTTCTTTCAAGTTTGATGGCTTTTGCTCATTTCCACATGGCATCAGGACTTGGGTTTTCATATCATTGAAAATATAACTACATGAAAACTTTATTATCATTACCATCAAGAACTTTCCTTTCTGTTATTTAATTTCTACAGGTAATTTTCTTTTCTTTTGTTCACTTCACAAAAGCCACCTCAAAATATATTAAGATGCACATAGCATTTCTTTATTTATTTCTCTTTCTGGGACATTAAAATCTTCCACACTAGACATTTTTAACATTATGGAAAATTTTAAACCACTGAAAAATTCCTCAGAAAATCACATAAAATCAAACTAAACAATCCACAATGTATTCTCACTTGCCTGCATGGCAGCTAGGTCTCATGAACTGTACAAGATTTAGAAAAAAAACCTCACAGACTTAATTCATACCTCTCCCACTAACTGGCTTTCACACTCTGCACTTCTACACATTTTACACTGTCTAGTCATGTCCCACTTATTTTCCTAAGGCATGTAAATATTAACACCCAAATTACTGCTAAGGAAAACTAAGTAAGCTTATCGGTTGTTTGAGGTCACAAACAAGTTGATATCGTTATCACTATTGCAACACCTGCAACCTAAGTCTATTTCTGGCTAGGTCAAACCAGGAAAAGGCAATGTGTTTAATCCTGGAGCCTATTTGAGTCAAGTTCCAGAAATGTGCTCAAAGACTATGCTTTTGGACAAGGCTTCCTGAAACTCTTTGTCTCTTATCTGTTTTGTCCTGTGCGATACCCAAGGAATTGCTAGCATGGAAACGCTATACAGAAGAAGACAGAAAGTCATCATCTTCAGAGTATCAAAATATATAAGAGAAAGAATAGAAGTGACAATAATAGCACAGTTACCTATGCACACAACGGGGTACCAGGTCCAACATTCAGTTCTAGGCTTCACTTAATGTGTAGTCTCAAAATTTTTATATTGCTTCATCCTTTCTGTCACTATTAATAAGGATTTATCAACATACTAAATATAGGAGCTGGATGAACTAATTAAGGCTTTTACAGCACATGAGATGTTAATGTTTTCAAATAATAATGTTTCAGATCAGAGTTTTAAATTGTTATTATTAATCATATAAAACAAGCAGAAAACTTTTTTTCTGAGCATGGGTAAATCAAGAGGTACTACTCTGTTATTATCACTGACTTTTAGTAAAGTTAATAGAATTTTTAAAAGTGCTCATCTTTGAAAACTTACTTCTGTCTACTGAATTAATTACACATTTAGCAATGTGTCGGAGTCTTTCTTCATTTTTTTTCAGCAGTAAAATAGGAAATGACCACTGGCCAGCAAGATTTTTTCTCTCATTACGTTTTTACTAAAAAAAAAGTATCTCTCAGCCTGACTCTACACTATATTAGTGTTTCAGATTAGCTTCAACTTAACCTAAGTCATGCTCTTAGATGGTGTAGTATTACATTTCTATTACTCATTTTATTTACTCCTTCAGGATGAAATTTCTGCCTGCCCTCCTGGAATAGTAGATAATTAACTCTTTAGAAATAAGGTTAGTGTTTTGCTAGACAAAAAGCTCTTCCTGAAAGTGAAGTGAACAAATATGTACAAAGATTATTAGAAAATGTATGCAACCATTTTGACCCCTGACACAAATCTTCCAAGCCAGACCAGAAAATAAATTACAATGTATGAAGTCTGGCTTAAAAAGGAACAACTTCTTTGATAGTTCACTAATACATCTCACACTCGGGGAAAAATAAAAAAAATATATATGTAAGAAGAATGCATTCTATCATTACCAAACAAGCACCATCTTTTCAATCTAAAAATTTAGCACAGGTAGCACCACTGATTCTAAAACTTTTATTCACCCCCTTCAACATACATACCAAACACCTCGTAGTCTTGTATCAAAAAGCACCTTTTATAGCTTCATATAGACTTTTATCCGGGTGTGCTCATCCAAGAGAAGTATTAGACATCTCACATGATCCCATGAGACTTACAGTGTGGGTCATACACAGTTCATTCAGGCAAGCAGCTGATCTCCAAGAGCTTTACCAGTCCAAACCTCAATGCTGAGCATTTTCAGTTTTACTTCATCAAGATTTAAAATGTACAGCAGTGTACTCAACCGTAGGCAGAGCAGAAGAGATGTACAGGGCAATACACAAATCACTGTGCTAACTAGATGCAATGAGAAACTACTGGAGGGAGGGAAAAAGGGAGGGATCATGGAAATGCTAGGTCAGTATCAGATAGATGAAGTCTCTAATCTAATTCACTACTCTGCACTGTAATATAAAAAACTGGGAGAATAATTGAGTGTGTCTCTCACTGGGGAGGGGCCTCCAACTGTCACAACAGGAAGAACTCCCTCTATGTTGGTAACATTGAATGGAGATATATGGTCTTTCTTTCTACCTCTAAACCAGAGATGAGGTGATTAAAGAAAGGCAGAATTAAAGAGTAGGCCAAGTAAGTATTTACCTCTTACAGAGAAACACTACACTAACTCATCTGGCAGTGAGGAAAAGTGGAAAACAGTGGAAAACAGTAAACAGTAAAAGGTGGAAAAAATACGGTAAGGAAAAGCAAAAGCATTAAACACATTTAAATGATTTGTCACACAACTGTTTAATCATGAAACACTACTCTGGGTTCAGAATTGTTTCATGCCAACAGAGCGTACAAACGTTTGTAGGAAACATAGGACCTTCATGATGTACACTGGCAAAATGTATTTCTCAAGGTGTCCTGCATAACAGGACAGCCCTACAGCATCAAGATGGATTAGCTGTATCCTGTCCCTTTCAGTTTCCCAGCTACAACATGAATGAAAGAGCAGAGCTTCAACAAGTTCGGCTAAGGCTTATGTACAAAACCCAAGGAAGGGGTCTCGATGAAAGAAATAGCAACACAATCAGTTTTCTCACTGTGACATAGATCCAGATATCCTTGAAGTATTTAAATAAACCTAAAGGCCCATTTTCAAAAGGGATCAAATCTAGCACCCAAGAGCAGAGAAGTCTTAGTCTTACCAAAAATCAATGCAGCATAAAATCCTGTTCTGCTTAGAAACCAGAAAATCGAATAGAATATGAAACCCTGGTACCTAAACATTGCAAGTATGTATGTTCTGTACTTCTTATATTTGGATAGAGAGCTGTTTTGTCTCTGTGCAGAGCAATGTGCTAGATCAATACTAGACCTCATGTGCAAAGAACTCAGTGCCTTTTCTCTTCCTCCACCTTCAGTTAAGCATTTCCTGCCCTCACTACACTTCTGAAGTGTGATGTGAACTGAGCATTCCTCTCACTCTCAAAGTAAGCATCTTTAAGAGATTTGCATAAAAATAAATCCCCTTGAGATTATTCACGTTGCAGAGCCTTACTCCTGCAGGAAACTTTCCATTTTCCTTTGTTGCCTTAGAGGGTACAGCCTGCCCCTGCTGCGCACATTTGGGTTTGTAAGTGGGTGGGGCACCTTAGAAGTATTGTTCTCCTGGGGACACAACGACAAACACATACACATTCTGGGGACTGTGATTACTTCTGGTTGTCACAGAAGGAAAAAGAATAGTGTAAAAACCACCTATAGTTCTTGAAAAAGATAGCAAAATATTACTATTGTCTTTCTCGCCAAGAAATGTATGTTGGACTCAAAATCCTAGAGGCCACTCCCCTGAAATCAAACCAGGGTTTACAGTGATCTATTGGCTGCATAGGCCTTGTGCTGTGTCTGTATGAGTGACATTTCAGCAGCCCAAGAAAGTAACACTGACTGAAGATCTTTCAAATGCTAACAGTAGTTCAGCACAGGTTTTGTCTTCTTGAGGTTTAATCTCAGTTTCTTTCTCTAAAGATTCACGGCATAATGGACAACATCCCTCGTTTCAAATGCTAACAGTAGTTCAGCACAGGTTTTGTCTTCTTGAGGTTTAATCTCAGTTTCTTTCTCTAAAGATTCACGGCATAATGGACAACATCCCTCGTTTCAAATGCTAACAGTAGTTCAGCACAGGTTTTGTCTTCTTGAGGTTTAATCTCAGTTTCTTTCTCTAAAGATTCACGGCATAATGGACAACATCCCTCGTCTCTTGCTCAGACACAGACTCAGAGCAACCTCTTTGTTTAAACTCTGAGATCTTAGGGGTAGAGACTGACAATTTATAATCTGGATGTGAAGAGCCTACTATTAAACAGGGCCCTGATCTGGAACCTCTGGGCAATGCTGCAAGACAAGCACTAATTACAGTGGTGTCATCTTGTTATCTGAGCAAATGACTGTAACGCCTTCATTTTCCTTCTGGCTCTTCTTCCACCTACCTTTGTTGCCTCAACTTAGCTTTATGTCCTCATGTAAACATAGATTTTATTCCTCATTTGCTTATCTTATAACTTTCAGGAGTTTTATTTGCATGCATCAAATGGTCATTAAAAACTTCCAGAGAAAAAGCAAAAAATCTGAGTTTCCCAGAAAGGTGACTGAGCATTAGGCCTATTTAAAAACAGCAGCAGCAGGTTAAAGATATGTTTGTTTATGTTCCTTTTTGGTCCGTCTTTATAGGTAGTTAGACAAGGTAGTGAGCCACAAGTTCTGACCTTCCAACTACTGGCCTAAACACAGTGAAGCATTTTAAGCTCACTTCTCAAGGTTTCCAATGAGTTCACCAAGATACGATCAAAATGAGAAAGAATTATTATGCAGCACTTCAGTCATACTGCAAAATCATTTTACTAACTGCGTAAGTAAAGTTTAATTCTCAAAATTCAGTATCAAAGCTAACATTAAATATGCAGAAATTTAAGTATCTGAATAGATAATAACACGTCTTAAGAACTATGTAGTTTGCTTTGTACTTGACCCCTTCCCCCTACATTTCTGTGGTCACACAGCCCCTTCTTACTGCCACAAAACCTCTCTGCCATTAGAAGCATTAATTTATTTTTGGGGATGGGAGGATAAAATGAAAAGAAAGTCCTAGACGTTCACAGTAATAGTTCCTTTGGTATTTTAATTTTTATTGCCTATTTAAAGCTTTGGATTATGACTTTCTTTTCTTGAGGAATAAAATGTCACATCAGCAAACATAGTGAGATTGATGCAATTAGTGTGAGATATTGTAAATACCCAAAAGAGAACAGTTCCACTGTTGAACACAGTGGAATTGTGTTTTGCGATTTAATCCTTATTCAGGTAAGTGAAGGCAGGAACAAAACTTCTATTTTAAGAGTCATAAATTTACAGCTCTATGTAAAAGCAATTTCATGTAAAAAATCATGTCCACCTTTCTAGGTTTCCTAAACATAAAATGGCCACATGAGAATTATATCAAAGTTTTACTGTTTTCAGACACATTAGCAAAATACACTGTTTAATCGGTAACCTGCAACATTAATAATTCTAAAATAGTATCTGTTTTTTAAACATTGACTGTTACAATCTTTCTCATTTATATTCCATATAATATGCTAATTTAATATTTTACACAATCCCAACAAATACAATCCCCCCCCCAAATAATTTTCAGTATATCAAACCAAAGGCCAAACATGGAAAAGAAATAGGATATTTTTACAAGACTATTTAGGGTTCAAATATATTCCCCACGGGAAAGATCATCCTTTGCATACTTTTAAATACAAACTAAATTTCAGTGAAGAGTACTAGGCAAAATGGGGATGAGATTATAAGCGATTTTAGAGTTTCTCACTGAGGCAAAATTTCAGTGATCTGTTTCTGTTCAGCTTTAGCTAGATGGGCTCAGCCACTGTACATTCCATAGGGTCCAAGCAAATCTACTCCTAAAAAATCTAGAGCCACCGTAGCACCTAGCATGATTACATAACCCTTTTTCTCCTTTTTGCAGATCGTGTGTGGGGCATGTGTAAGCATGTACAGCGTAAAGGGGCAAAGTCCCCATAAAGAAACTTCGCGGTAGCCGACCCAAGGACCACAGCTGTCCCTCTGAAGAATTTTCTAAGCAAAAAAAAAAAAAAAAAAAAAAAAAAAAAAAAAAAAAAAGTATATGCAGTACAAGTCCATCCCAGACTAAAGGCTAAACAAAAGAAGCATCCCCCCCTCCCCACGCTGAGAGCTCGACGCTCTCCTACCTCCCAGGCTTACAGCCAGCGGACAAGATAAGGGACGCGTTTGCTCCGAAGGGATTGCAGGCTGCGCTCAACCTCCCAGGGCAACGGGGCTGAGGCGGGAGGCGAAGGGCCCAGAGCCCGGCCCTCCCGTGAGAAACTCGGGGAGTTTTGTCCCGGGGAGGGGGAAGGGCTCCGGGTTCCCCCCGGCCGCCGACGGGACACGCACGTCGGGGTTGCAGCCTGTTCTCCCGGCCCCGGCGAGCCTCACCTTCCCAGCGCGGGGCACCGCCGCTGTTCGCCTCGGTTTAGCCGGGAAAGGTTCGAAGTCCGGAAGAGCTACCTCCCGCTCACGGAAAATATTGCCCAGGAGTCAAAAGAGCCAGAGCGAAGAGGGGCACGTCAGGTCCGGGGGAGGGGGGCCGGGGAAAAGCCCCTTCCCTCGGCACACGCCGGCCCGCTCCCCTCCTTTCCCCCGGCCCGGCTCCCGCTCGCAGGTGAGCCCCGGAGTCCAGCTGCCGGGAATGGCACGGTCCGGATAACACATCCTGCGCCCAGACCTAACAAAAAGTATGAAAAAGAATTCATCCCGTATCGCCCTACCTTTTCCTCCACATACGCACGCAGTTTACCTGTTTTTATGCCGGGTTTTTAATAAATTCCTTCCAAAAGGAGCCATGATCCCAGCGGCATAACATCAGCGATCCCCAAACAATTCGAGGGTGTTCCCTTCTCCCCTATTTTTTTGCCTGAGCGCCTTCCAGCTTGTTAATAGTCACGGAGCGTAGCGATGAGCTGGAAGTTGTGCAATTTACTGCTAACTTTGAACTCCAGCTTGTTGCTGCTGCTGCACCTTTGGAGTCCTGCCCAACTGCGAACTTGAAGGAGGTGTTTAGAAGCAGGAAAAAGAAAGGGGAGGGGGGGGAATACGCACTTGCTCCTGTGATGTGAAGTTATGCTCAGAACTTGCTAAACTTTCAGTCTTGTCACCCTCAGGGCAGCAGGCAGCAAATGGGAAAGAGGGGGTTTTGCTCCCGTGTGGAACTCCGTAAAGACACACACACACACACACACACACACACACACACACGCAGACAAAAGCACTGAAAACTTTCCCCGGGAGGCTCCAGCCACTTCAGGTCAAGTCTCTCAGCTTAAACACACGCGTTAATGAAGGGCAAGCTACTGTTGCCACACCAGTTCTCAATGCATAATGATTTGCCTTTTCAGTGCCTCGGTACTTCTTTACAAGGTGTTGAACGAGTAAGGAGAAGATGAAGGGAAAAAGACCGCTGTGGCCCCTCTGTTCTCCCTGAATTTTTAAGTAAACGAGCTATTTGCATGAAAGCCTTCACAGACTAAATGCACCTTCGAAAATGTGGCCTAGCAGAGAACAAGTGAGGCAGCAACACGAAAGACTGGATTCATACTATGTTGTTCCAGAACCTTTTTTGTTATTTTAAATTGGCTTTGCCAGAAGGGAAGTGAACACACACCATGGTTCCTGTTCACTGGAACCCCCTGGGAATGAGAGATTTGGAGTAAAGCTTCATAAGGAAAAGAACTTTTTTTTCCCCTCCTCCAATTTGGAACAGAGCAAGGGAAGGAGAACCCATTATGCCCAAAAGGCTGATAACAGCAGGTGGAGGTCCCAGGGCAGGTGGGAAGTCTCATGCACAACCCTAGCACAGCCCAGCCCTCTATTTTCTGCAGTAATTTAACAGGTACATATTTACATATTAGAAGTAAATAATTCCTTCCCCCCCCCCCCAAACAGATTCTTTATGTGGCTGCCCAAAGGTGCAGCACAATAGGGAACTGTTTTATCAACCATGGGCGATGATTAAATAGGAGCCTACCAGAGCACGGGCTTATCTGAAATAAAGGCTTTTTCTAAATTTCCCCTTCCCTCCCTTGTTCAAGAATTCAATTTTCCTGAAAAAAAAACAAAGCAAAGCCTCCTTCCATGGTTTACCTATTACTGGCAGCTCTAGGAATACTCCACATATTTTCAGTTCAGTCCCACGCCTCTGAATTCTCTGAACTGTAACTACAAAGAGAGGGACCGGAGCCTCTTAAAAGCCTTGTTTGTGTATTCATTCAAATAACACAAAAAATAGGGAACCTGAAATGAAATAACTTTCAGATTTGTTATCCTGCTGCCAGGGTAGGTTTGAAATAGTTTGGTTTTGGTACTATGAACATAAGCACAAATTAAGTCCATAGAAGTCTTTCCTTTTGCTTTGAATCAGGCTATATATCCCAAAGATGGGACTTTCTTATATCTAAAGGACTGGGAAAATTTTTCGGTCCCTAAGAGGTGTTCAAGGCATATTTGGCATAAAAACCAAATCAGTGTAGAACTTCCTAGAGAATAATTAATATTCAAATAACTACTTATATTGGCAAGTTAAAATGAAATAGCTTTATCTATAAAATAATATTCACTTTTAATTATGAAAATAAATGGGAACCCGAAGATATTTGTAGCTGTTTTTATTACTTTTGAATAGTCATCTCGAAATTTTAATTTATTCAAAAATTAAAATACTATGTAAATTGTTCCTCTTCCTCTAGCAAATGCAAAATAAAGTTCAACCAAATATATGTAATGCAGGTCCCTCTACACAAATGAATCAAAATGTTTGTTACATTCATGTAGCTATGCAAATAGTTGTAGAAAAGACTCCAGCATAATAAGAAGACATTTTCCCCTCAGCTGAGGGAAAAGAGAGTCTATGCACTTTCACAGGCTAGCCAATTAGGCTAGCCAAAACCAGGAAAAAAGTACGTGAGTGTATGACAAAGTCTTACAGAGTAATAAAGGAGAGAATTTTAAGAATGAGGAACATAGCTCTTTCCTAAAATCAAGAGCAAAGGACATTTAATATACCATAAAGGAGTGAATACATGCAGTTTCCTCCCATATTCAATTAATCTGTAGAACCCAAAGAAGATTAGCATAGGGTGCAAAAAGACTTAGTTCATAGAAAAACATACAAAACCACATAAAAATACATGGATATTGCTCTTAGTAAAAGAAGGGACTGTAATTTCCTTTCCCCAGCACATAAGCTAGTCTCTGAATGGAATAGAAATAGTAGCAAAACTTTGCAGAGAGACAGGTTAATTTTGTAGGCAGTGTTGACATAACAGTTCAGTTAGCTTGTCCTTAAACTTCCAAAGTGCCTCAAATTACCTGAATCTGTATGTACACGTCCTTAGTTTTCTTTAAACTGCAGCTCTGATCTTCCAGGAATAGTGTACTAACATTCCAGACCAGGGCCCTGGCACTTCCCAGCATGCTGCGTGAACATAAAAAGCAACAGCTACTCAAGTTTTGAGTATGATCGCCTTCTAATGATACTCTCTGCATGCAAAAATCTAAAAGGTGACTAGCTGGTAACATCGCATTTTTCACCCACAAGTTCACCTAATTGTTCTCTGTCACAGTATGTACCCTCTAGGAGAAGTAATGAATGAATTGCAGGCAGTCTGTTTTGCAGGACTCATTTTTTGAAAAAAAAAATACATATGTATGGATCTTGAGATCTTCAGAAAGACATGTCAACAACTCACTCTTGTATTTAAAGAGGGAAAGGGAATTATAAGCACTAGAGTATCACCTGTCATCTTCCAAAGCAGTTCATTCTGAGTGTTTTATTCCTCTCTGCAAAAATACTGCAGTATAGAAATACTGTGAACCCCACCTTTAACTCAGGTTTACAACCCAGCTTTGACCACATCAGTCTGTGGATATAGTTTCAAATTAACTTCTTAAATGCAACAAGGAATGAGTGTGCTAGTGCTCCCTCTTGGCCTTCCTCAGCTCTCTTACCCACCACTCAGCTCCAACACTTATCTTAAACACTCTCCAGGATGTCATCTGATCTCCTTGTAGGCTGATGTAATCTATTCAAATTCTAACCCAGCAAAATAGTTTGTTTATTGTATTTTGGCTGATTGCTGAGATGAGTTGGCTTACCTCGGGATCAGAAAAGTTCAGTCAGAAAGTGTGATTTCCAGAGCTGATGGAAGGAAGGAATACTAAAAGAAAAAAGAGATGAAACAAAGGAGAACTTGGAAATAGGGGAAGGGAGCAAGACCTCCTTTGGCTGAGTGGCAGGGTAGCTTGGCAGCTTAAGCTATTCTAAGACTGGGTTTACAAGAAAGGACTTCATTTCATCTAATGGCTTGCTGTCCTTAAAAGTGGAGACATCTTACTACTTTCACCAGCCACAGACTTCCGACCCTTTCCATGTTCCAAATCTGGTTTTCTAACAGGCTTTGTGCTTACACCATTCAACTTTTTAAATGGATGGAAAATGGACTTGACATAGGAGAACGAATAAACAGCTTTTTGTGGGCTAGGTAGTTAAATCTGCTTATTGAGGTATCAGGCACTTGGCAGGCCTGGTATGTGAGGACAGAAACAGGACGATAAGGCCAAGAAGGTGGGAAGAGAGATGTGGGAGGAGGATGTCTTCTCTAAACATCCCTGAGCAGCTGGATTGGCTCAGCCACATTGTGTAACTTCATTCTGGCTGCAGCAGTGAGCAGCTCAGTGGAGACAGCAAAAGGTACCTTAGGAAAAAGAAAATTGCCCATTCCTTTCTCTGTGCATAGGCTGTTTCGGGTACCTCGGCTACCTCATTTTAAACCTCATAAATATTATGTCAGCTTGAGTCAGCCAAATACATGAATGAAAGACACTAGACCAGGAATATAAGAGGGAAAGGTCAATATTGGGATTATAACCCACTGAAAGGCAGAAAAATTGGTGATCAATATTCAGAGAGGTTGAGGATTTGTCCACTCAACTTACTTGAGAAGATTTGCCTAAGGCATGGAAGAGGCCTAGTGGCTGGTGATGAAATGGCATGGTGAGGGTCATGTTGATGAACGTGGAGTAATATACTCAGAAGAAAATCTAAACAAACCTTTAAATTAACTGTCACATCTTGGAAATGTAATTTATTTGGAACGGTTCATGAAAAGCCTTAGGTTAATATCCTATACTGTTAAAACCAAAACTAAACCAAAACAAACAAAAAGAGAGAGTTAACAATTAATGAGAAAGGAATGCAGAATGGATTGGAAAAGGCTGCTATGCCGCTGTAAACTTTCATTCTGGGTCTACATTTTGAATGACCAAGGTAGCCCATCTGAAAGAGGGTATGGAGTATATGGCAGCAAGAGAGTTTTAACATACAGAACAATTTCATGTGTGTGGAGAAATTAAGTAGAGAGATAAGACTCTTGGCTCTGAAGAAAAGAGAGTATCTGATTAATTTATAACAGTCCTGTGATAATTTACATCATGGAGAAAATAAACATGAAACAATTATTTCTCATAGTGTAAATATAAGGGCCTGCTGAAAGAAACAATCATAAAGCAAAGTTAAAATAAATACACATAAAACGATTGTAGTTGTAAGTAAATGACTTTTACTTAGAGATAGAAGTGCTGTCTGACTGCAATTAATGACAAAACTGCCATCTGACTGCAAATTTTGGGAAGGAAAAATGTAGGAATAATTAAAAAGAGAGATTAGGCAAAACCGTGGATCTTATGGCCAAGTCAGAAAAATCACTGTATTCTGTGTCTTTATCCCCTCAATCCTGATGTTTCTCAAACCTCTTTTTCTTTTCTCTTCCTTTCCCTACAGCTCACTAGCTACTGGCATAGCATAAAGTACAGTAAACCTCACATGTTACTTTTGACTTGTAGATTGGGTCCACATGAAGCATCACCTTGGCTGCTGTGCCTTCTTGTAGAGGGCATGTAAGGATTTTCATGTGCTTTACAACAGTGAACAAAACAGTCATCTTGATCCCCTGTAAGCAGGTTTTTATTCAGTGTTGCAATTTTTTATATTCTACAAGCCCCAAGTACTCCTAACCATAGGCAAGGAGAACACCCCCAGATACGGAGTCAAGTTCTTTGGCCCCAGATCTCTTTCTCTCCTTGTTTTCATTAGGTGCTGGGAAAATGTCCTGTGACTGGATTTACCATTTTTCCATTTCCAACACTCTCCTGCCTTATGTATTCCTACTCTTTCTGTAATGGTTTAAATTTTTGTCAGTTAGGTACTTGAAGATTAAGTGAGCAGAACATCCTTCTGTCTGCAGTGAGGTTTGTTAAATATAGTGGTCTAAATAAGCTTTCAGCTCTCCAAATCTTTGAATCACTGAATACCTGACGCTGGGAGTAAAAAAGCCTGTCTGATACTTGCCTTGCTTTTGCACTCTTCCCTAAATATGTGGTAGTGCCCACCTATCAGAGGCAGGATATGATGCCAAAAAAAGTACTTGAGATGCTCTCCTAGAGCAGTTTTTCTGTTAATGGTTGGGTGTAACGTGAAAATTAACCTTCTCCTTATGTCTTTTCTCCAGCTCTCTAGCAGATCCTTTTTCCTCATTGTAAACTTGATAAAAATGCATTAAGAGACACGAACTAAAGTCTCAGCTTCTACAGATTTGCATGTTTATCTTGGAAACAGCAGTCAGGGTTAAATGATTTACCTATTTTACTTTTTTTTTTTTTTTAAATCCTCCTGTGAAATATATTATTACTTTTCATAACAGTTTTTGCAGCATGTTGCAATAGTATTTTGTGGCTTAATTCTTTGATGTTAAGTGCCTGACTTGTGGCATCTAAGCCAGAGAGCAGTTTAGATGAACTGCTGTGTCCCAAGCTTCCATACCTGGGTTAACAATGATAGGTGTAGAGGATTTATCACCAAACCTAAAACTGATCTGAGTACACTTCCAGCAGCCCTAGCTCAAACTTCATCCACTGAGAAAAACACACTGGAAATACACCAGGTACATCAAAGAAACTTTCTATGACTGGAAGGTTTTAGAAGTTGAAGAGACACAAAAAATATATTTTTCCTTTTTCCAGAATTGTGACAAAAATTGTTTCCT
>VYZQ01011191.1:0-24804 GCA_013400655.1 Mystacornis crossleyi
GGACTTCTCTCTCTTCTCCCCTCCACTGTGCGGGACACAGTGACAGAGGTGAACTAGAGGGACTAACTGGCACTAGAGGGAGGTGAAAATCCTTGCCAGCTGTTTTTACAGATAGTTGCTGACAGCAAAGGAGCAATGTGCAGTTTGGACAAATTCTGGAATCTCAAGCTTTGCTCTGGCCTATGAAGTGTATTCTCAAGACCAAACCTTTCGTCCCAGCTCCTTTAATCTTGCATTATGTCTGTTCTCTGCTGTGGCCTTGTTCTCCTTAATGATCCATTTCAACAATATCTTTCAACATTCTCCATGGTTCATCACAGCCTTTGTGTAGCAACTCAAAAATTCACTTTTTTGAAGGTGAAGGACAGAAAAATATTAATTTATGTGGTATTCAGACTCCATCCTAGCAAGACTGAATCAACAATGGCCAGACCTCTACAAATTGCATAATATCGCTGTTGTTACTCTAAGAGAATCAAGCGTTGAGGCAGAACATACTGTGCTACACATCATCACAGCTAGAGTTCATAACATATTCCTAATTCCTCTGGTTTTCAAGAGTAATTTCTTTTTTTAAAATTAAAAAAAAACCTAAACAAAACAAAAGCAAAAAAAGGACATAAAGCACATGTACAGGCTATTTTGGGACTTTCACATTTTTTTGAAATTGGAAGGATGAAAAGCTTTGGAAAGTGCACCATAGTTTGTGATTCAGTTCTTCAGGCAGCTGTTCCAGAGGGCTAACATATTTTGCCATGTACCAGAGCAGTTCCAGAGATAAAAAGCCATTCTGAAAAGCATACAATTTCAGAAACCCCACTGTTAGGTGCAATTAAAATAACAACTTGTACTAGGAATTAGTGAAAATGAAGAAATAGAACATTTAAGTGCATACATCCATCACAGCATGTTTAATCCACCAGATAAACAAACTCTTATCCAACAAAATAGTGGTCTAAGATTTTTATTCTAGTAGCTTTGTCTACAAAAATTGCTTTTAATCACAGAGGCTTTATTCTTTAAGCAGAAAGCTACGGTTTGTCTTCTTGAAGCTCAGGAGCCTGCTTTTGCCTCTGCATTGTTCCAGTTATTCCTAAGTAGGTCCAGGAGCAACAGGTTATATTTTTGTTGGAACACTATTATAATTTGCTTTATGATGGGGGGAGGAGCATGTGTTGCTTTGTGCTATGGGTAGGAATGTCATAATGCTGTCATTCCTCTGCCAACATTTTCCAAACTTCTGCTTGAAGAGAAAAGAGTCAGACACACCTCATGAAACACACTTTCTATATAAATAGTACATAATTTACCTTATTTGGCCCTGGTTTAGAACCATTGCCATTCTGTGATGGCTGCAACGGGGTCTCAGTATTTTGTCTTAGATGCACGCTCATGCATGTAGCACAATGGAGGGTTGGGAGCACAGTGGCGTACAAACGTGTTATTAATAATAAATGTATATTTTATGAAGCTAATACTGAGAAAAAAGATTATTTAGCTATTTGGTTCTTTCTTAGTCCCTAAGAATGTTTGTCCATTTGAACACCTATTGCATAGCCCTTCCCAGGGATTTTGCTCTCTGTCTGCAAGTGCTTGGAGAAAGGCTTTGCCGTGGCCTAAAGGCTTGTGATTTGTACCAGTCTGAAGGTTTATACCAAACCTTTGTGTTGTTACACTACCACCACATGCCACTGCAAAGACAGAGCAACACAGAAAGACCACAGCAAGCTGAATGAGATTTGGGAGGAGCAGAGCCCAGCCTACCCAAGGCAGGAGCCACGACTCCAATGAGTGATGACAACACCAGTGCTATTTTGATTGTCATGCTATAAAGTACCTATTGCTACTGCTTGCAAACAGGTTTTCTTCCCAAAGCAGGAGCCTTAAAATGTTTACTCCTGGATGTTATTATGCAAGGAATGGTAGCATCTGAAATGCTTATGCAGGAGGAAAATTAGATCATGTACAGCCAGATGTCCTATGCTTCACAAATCACAAATCCAAATTCAGGAGCAAACAGGTTGTTATTTTCCCTGTGATCCAATTAAAAAATGCTAACTGGTGCTTTTATAATATTTTGACTTGATTTTAAAACCTTTTGCTTACATTTTAGCATGGAATGTTACAAAGGTATAACTACGCACAACAGTTTGGACCAAAAGTAAGAAATCAGTGTACATATCAAGAAAACAAAGACATAAAAGGAGTTCATCTGGCATGGTTTTGTTAAGTCTACTGCTTCTCTTAGCACATGTGTTTAGGACATGCTGAGTGGCTTGACTGGATGCTACTTTCTACAGCAGAGATGTTAGTCACAGAAGCGTCTCCCTAGGCAACGTAAATCATCTCTTGCAGCACTGAATACTGGCCCTAATGACCAGCGTGTGGTAGGACAAACTGCACAGTTTCTTTTATGTCTCCAAGGAAGAGTATGAGGTTTCACACAGGAATCAGATGGTTGATTGCCACAAATACTTGCATTAAACTTTCCAAAGGCTTCCGCACTGCTTACTGGGAAAAAGAAAAAAGAATCTGATTTAGAGGAAGCAACAATAAATGATGTTTAGCAACAGACACAATTCAGTAGGTCTTTTTCTTTGCAAACATTCAAAGCACACTGTAGATTTGACTGCAGGTTACCAGTTAAGTGAATTACAGAGTATACACAGGACTGATGTGTAAATCATGCTTATCTGATGGCTTATGGAAACTTGCTCTGTTGCCATCACCAAATTCCAGTTTCAAGGAATATGTTATGTTCATCCACATTGCTCAGGTGTAAGTGAATTACCCTGCATGCTGGACTTACTTCTCCAAATAGTTACTTGCTTAACTTTAAGCACATGGTTAACCAATTGTTTTTGCTGAGATTACTTATATAAGTAGTTCCATAGCAGCAATTTGGGCCCAACAGCCACACTCAGTAGAACAGCTGAACATCTTTTCTCACCTTTTAGGCATTCTCTGACATCAACTTGGGGCTTTATCTGAGGATTTAATCCATTACTACATCCTCTATTCCTTCACCAAATAATCAGTATTTTTAAAAAAATTAACATAATAGTAATTTGATTTTCACATCAATGTTCTTTTAATTTCACTTTCTCTGCCTTGAATTCCTTAAAAAGTATAATGTGTTTTAATGCAAAGTCAGAGTTAAGCTTCATACTCTAAAGTGTTTACAATCAAAACACCAAAAGGAAAAAAAAAAAGGGAAGAAAGAATTCTTTCCTGACTGGGAATGCAGTATGGTTCTTGACTTGTAAATTGGTCAAATGACAGTCAGTAGTCTTCCAGCATCAAGTAGTAAAATATTTCATAAATATTTTTCCCTCTGTCAACAAGATCAAATTGAAACTCAATAAGAGGCCCTTTTGTAACCTTGTGCTGCTATACTTATAAAAAGTAATTTTTTTGTCAAAGAGAGTCCAAGCAGTCTAAACAGCATGGAGTGGACCTGTACACTGGTAGAAGATTAATCTATTTCTTCATCTATTTTCAATTTGTTCCATCAAAGATGTTTCCTACAGCTTGCCTTCCCTGCCACCCCCACCCTTTTTTCAGTTTCCACCTTTGCCGTCATTAATTGAGTTGGCTATAGAGGGTATTTGTTGTCTAAATCAAAATTTGGAATAGCAATACAACAATTTGTAGGGTTGCCAGATGTTTACAAGGAAAAAAAGATTCCTAACTCAATTGCCTTGTCTATACCACAGCATTTATGTGTTTTTGGTTACTTGGTTTTCTGATGTGGTACTCTCAGGTACCCTTGGCTTTCAATTTGAGCAAAAATAAAAACCTTGAGAGGCACACGCAACTTTTCTGACAATAAAATATAAAGCCAACTGAGAAAAACTAGCAAATTAGAAAGAATATTATATCCAGTATTTTTCGTTAGCACAAACTGAAAGTGCAGAGAGACTAATAATGAAAAAATTTATTTAAAATGAAGCAGTCCAGAGGGCTATTGCTTTATAGCATAGAACAATAATCCAGAATTCCAGTAGCCATATATCATTTAAACCAAACATCCAAAGAATATCTTTTGCTTGGAAGAAAGCTACAACTCTCAGGTCTTTATCCAATTTTCATGGGACTAAGATAAAGCTATAAATAAATACAGAGTGTGACAATTGATATAAGACTTGCTCCCTAGCCTCTAAAATATGCTAGCAATGATTCCCCCCCCCAAAAAGAAATAGTTCAATAACGTTCTTTTTTTGTTGAGAGCAGAAATACAAATTCACCATAACAGTGCATGTGCACTTACCACATGCTGCAATTGCCACTAACTGAGAAAAAAACATAGACGAAGAGCAGAAAACCACATGCTGCAACTGTACTGTGTACCTTTAGGGGTCTTTAGCAACTTCTTCAGTTGTCTTCTCCTCCTCAGAAACTGAATATGGAGACAAAACACCAATGAGAAACACTGGAAATTACTTACTCAATGACAAATAGTTAAGTAAGTTGTTTCCCTTAGTCCAAAGGATCCTTGGACTAAAGGGATAGAATTTACAAATCTGTATTAGGTATACAGACATTTTTCTTTTTAGCTTTTTAATTCCAATTTTAAAAGAGTTTAAAGGCCAAACTTCTAAACTCCTTTGAAAAGCTCCAGTGATGATTTTAACACACATTTTTCTTTGCATTCAATTTTACATCATTCAACTTCAAAAGCAATATGAGATTTATAGCTTCATCAAAGCACTGCAAGCTTTATTCATACCGCATGCTCTATATTTGTCTTTACACCAATGCAGTTTAAGAAAACTGTCTTTCATATCAAGTCAGATGTTGAAAAAATGTGTTATATGCAGCACAAGGAGAATTTCTTGTTCTTAATGAAGTACACATCCAGCCACTTACAGCAGGGCACTGAACAGGGCACTGAGCTCACCACACTGCCACGACCGAATTTAGCAAACTACTTCTACTGCACAGCACATAATTTCAAAATGAGATTTTCTGCTAACACTGTGCTGCCAAACAGCCATCATGGGCAGCCACACTGCGTCACTTGAGTTCTGCATGCTCTTGCAGCTGGTACAGTGCACACAGCCACCAGCACTTTACAGAGACAAACATTTCAGACCCAGCTGGACTCTTGCACCTTCTCAAGTTTGCCACAACTCCTCAGCATCAGTGTCCTGCCTCTTTGAGAGTCTGTGTCAGAAATCTCTTGAGCTGCTGAGGCTACTCCTTCCTTGTCACTAAGTTTTCCTCATGAGCAAAAGAAGCTGCAACATCCAAGCCTTCACTCACAGTTTCTATGAATCAAATTAGAAAGATAATTGTCTTCTCTTTCCATTCACCATCATAAATGAGGGTGAGCAATCAAGGCTCACAAAGCATGAAGTACCTGCCCAACATATATGCTTGAAGTAGCTGAAGACAACAGGATCTATCACATGATTAAATTTTATCATGCAAATAAAACTTCGTAAATGGAATTCCAGGGAAAGTCTGCCTCTTTCCAACCCTGGGGCAGAAACCTATGAACTGGAGCTATTTTCATGTATTTAGACATAGACAAATATTCTCTAACATATATAATCTCTTGCAGATACTGTTGCTTTGTTTTCTGATTTCTGTCAAATTCATAGGCCATTACACCTACACTCCACATAACCTTGGAAAGACATCATGGGTAGTTTTAATGTAAAAATATCCTAGCATCAGGCTGAAGATTCAGGCTGCAATTCCATGATTGCCAACTAGCCATTTTTCAATATTCCTTTAAGCATAAAGCAGTCTTTCTCTATAAAAAGTCTGTAATAGGTAATATTTAGTAATAGGCAGTCTCTATATAGATATACTCTGCAGGAACACTGAACACATCACCCAGCAGCTGCATGTTAAATTTTACTTGAGTAAATTCTCTCTTACCCTGTTCTTCTAACCTTCCTGTCAGAGGTCTGCATCATCACACTCCAGCTGCTCAGTAGGAGAAGGTTTCTCTCTAACTTTCTTGTTTCATCTTATACTAAACTACATGTCTATTAAACACAATTAATTAAACAGCTTCTTTAGGAGTTCAATAAATGCAGTAAATAGGAGTTTTATAGAGCTAGTATCCCATACATTTCCCCAAATATCACCTTGCAGCTAGTTAAAGACAGCATATTCTGAACATCAGTTATTTCACTTTACTTTTCAGAATGCTTTCTGGATTTTGAAGAAGCAACAGAAAAAGAAATGCTCAGGAATTGGCACCTTTACATTTATAGGGAAGAGCTATGCAATAGAAATAGTATATTTGAAATTTGGAACTTTAGATATTTTATAGCAACCAATACTTGATGTAATGCCATATATTTGCTATGGTAACAAGCTGCTGGGTTTCAGTTTGTAACATCAAACATTCCAGCTTATATTACCAAAAATTCTTTCTCTGGCTGTTAGTATTAATATTTTTTTTTTTCTCATGAGTGTTTTAATTCTTTTGCACAAAGAAGAGTAGATCAGTAGGCAACTGGAGGGAGCAACTTGGTCTTTTCTGCTTTTTAGCAAAACCTCATTTCCTGTGGACAGGCGTTGTGTTTATTTGTCATCTACAGGAATTCCTGCCTTGAAACCAAACATTAACCACTTGTACTGAAAAAATTGTCTCTGGTCTGAATGGTTCTTTATGCCTATCAGAAGGGCAATCTAATGCAAAAAATATGGATTCCTCCCAAGGTGCTCATCCATGTCTCTGTGGAGTAGCTGTCACTCACTAAAATACAAAGGGTCTTGTGGCAGGCATTGCATTTTGAAAACCTGTGTCTGTAGAATGGGTATAGTATGTTTATATACAAAATTGCCCTTGGTTAGAGCACAAATCTCCAGCTGGTACTTGTATTCAAGTGGCTTTCCCATCTGTTCCTTGAGCACATGTGGCTGGAGTTCCATAGAAGCCCCTTTCTTGGTGACACAGCTCTTTTGGAGAAGAGAAATGTGGCAGTAGCTGGTGGTCCCAGTGCACATGCTCATGGCAGCACCAGCCATAGCAGCTTGCACTGGGTCGTTGTCCTTCAGGCCTTATCTCCAGCAAAGTCTCAGACTGGCCAGTGAAGATCACCTTGGCATTGGTTCTTTGTCATACTGCAAACTGTCCAAGCGTCTTCTGGTGCTTTGGGCACCATGAAATTAGGGAACAGTCCACAACCTCCTGATGGCTACCCTGAGCATTCATTTGACACCAGAAAAAATCTCGGCCTGTTTTTTGGTGGTTTGGACACGTCTTGGAACAAACACTCTGTATTCCATTCACAAAGCCGACACATTTTTCTCTGTCCAAGGGAATTGCTGCAATCCCAGAGCAAAGTCAGATTAATGATGCCCTGGCAAGCTGAGAATGAATCCCCTGCCTATGTCAGACTTGGGATTGTCACATGGGTCCTTCTACATGAGGAACATCAGACATACTGCTTGAGCCCCTCACATCCTCCCCTCCTGATCAACTGGTACCATAAAGTGTTACAAAGTTTAGGCATTTCTCCTTGTGTTTCCCGGGATGTCAAATTTAATCCCAGTGCTATTTCACACCCTTTTTTCTTTTTTTTTATCCTGCATGCATTTCATATTTTTTCAATCCAATTTAATCTCTTGCAGTTGTTCCATGTAAAATCCTGCAGTAACACCCTATTTCATACAAGATATTTTAATCTCTGCCTGGTACAATGGTGACTCATTTTCCATAATCCTTGGATGAAGGATTTTCTGTCTGTTCAATTATTACAAAGTTGTTAATAAGGCTGTAATGAAACTCTGCAGCAATTAATGGATGTAACTGAAATCACTCCTAACTTTTGTTAGTCCAAATACTAAAATTTTAAGCTTCTTTGTTTTTTTCAAAATAGTTGTAGAGGAGTTACAGCATCTTCACTGGTTCTGTGTTGCTTCCTGAATGATGATCAATTTGAAAACCCGAAGTCCCTGCATTTCCTCATGCAGTGATGATTGTGACCCATTTTGTCTATTTATGCCAGATTTCTTACAATTTCTACAGGCTGTAACTGAACAAAATAATCTGAATTGTGCAACTGCTTCTCTGCAATGAGGACACATGGTGTTTAATATTATGCTCTCCACTGAATGCCCAGCTGCTTTAGTATCCATATAGAACAATACTACTCCAGCTCCTTAACATCTTTACCAATATGCACACTTCCAGCATTCCTGCCAAATGGGTCTCAGTCAAGTGATAATTCCATCCTGACCCATATAATTTAAAGCCTGCCAAAAATTATTTCATTTCCTTTCATATCCACAGAAGTGGGGTTCATTGGGCTCTTTCTTAATTCTCTGGGGGAAACTTGCCCTTGCACACACGTATCCTTCATCAAAAGCACTGGAGTTAAATGGCTTCATAATTTTCCTGCTTCGTTTGGTGTGTTGTGCTCTCCCCCATCCTAGTAGGATATATTACTTTACAGAATATACAGAATATTACTCTACAGTATACAGAGGGTATACTTCAGAGTTTCATACAAGGTATTACATTAGTAGCAAAAATCTCAGCCTCTGTGTATATTATTACATCTTTTTTTCCTGAAAATTTGATTTTTCTTCCCTTAAGCCTTTTTACTGGTTATTTGTCAATTTTCAGTTTTCTCCTGGGATAAGTAGCTGCATCCCAGTATTGCTGGATACAGCCTTCTTTAGTTTTGCTAGGCATTTATGTATACCGTAGCACTTACAGATCTGAATTAGGAGCTTAACTTTCCTGTGATTTCAACAAGAAACAATACAAAATAACTTCAAGCCTCAGAGGAATCAAAACAATCACATTTACTAACTGCAGGCAAGGGGCTTTGCATATTGCATCAACAGCTGTTGCCAAAGCACTCAGAAGGATTTGGACATACCAGGGATTTTGAGGGCAAGCATCCTCAACGTTAAGAACCACAACACACATCCACTACACAACCATCAGTTATATGTGTATATATATATATGATGTATATATATCCATTAGTGTGTAACATCTGTGCAATATCCATTGCTGACGTGTAACAGGGAATCCCAACCAAAATAGCTCCTCCTCCTGCTCCTGCCCAGGATAGCTACAGGCACTCCCAGGCAGTCCTGAGCTCCTCTGCTTTAGGAGATAACCATTTCAAGAAGAAATGCATCCTCCCAAAGTGCACTCACAGGAACAGAACATGACTGGGCAACATTAAACGTGCACCTAATGCAATACCAAACCATTTCTGTTGTGGAAACACATCTGGCTTGAGGTGAATAAATACAGAAAATGAAATTGATTTTACGGACAAAGGAAAATCGTGGTTTTGCTTTGAAAGCTTGCATTTAGTTGTTTGTTTGTTTGTTTTAAATAAGGCAACAGTTTCAGGAAGCTCCAGTAGCTTATTAGCATAATATCCAACATTTCACCTAGAAATACAATTTTTAGGAAACTATCCCTATCATTTCAGTGAAAAAAGATCCATCAAAAGCTGCTTCCTGTGTTTAGTAATTCCTGCAGTTGCTGCAGCTGATACTAAAAAATAACATGCCCAGACTGACTTTCTCCTGCTAATAATAAAGGAAACCCCATGCAAGTGCATTGACTTTCAGAACCCAGATCCTACTGCTTGTTCAGCCTCTTCCCCCAAAGTCTTTATGCTTTTAAAACATGTTTTCCAACTTTCCTGGGGCAGCTTTTATGCAGAATCAGCCTGGACTTTTGTCTGGAATGCAAAGCTCTAGTGCAAGATTTGGCCAGCTCATACTGGCAGCCATGTCCTACCACCTGGTAGACAACATGCTATAGGATGACCCTGAAGCAAGGAGGTGGAAGGGATATAAACTAATTTGTGTATTACATTTTCTAATCTTACTGGGTTTTAAACTTACACCTCGTATTTTTAAGTGGCTTTGTAAGTAAGTTTTCCTTATTAACAACACAGATGAAGAAGACAGCTGTTCCACATTTTAAAATGACAGCTTTATTCAGTCTTTTCCTTACTTGGGGAGAGGTGGGGATTCCTTCCCACAAGACAGAAGTTTTAAAACAGGACCATAGAAGATAACCCCTGCCTTATCAGGAGTACAGCCTGTATTTCTTCCCTCAGTTTTGCGTTTCCTTACCAATACCTTTAAAACTAGCATATTTTGATTCTAATCCTAATTCTTTGGTTCGTTTAAAAGTGACCTTTCCAGTTANTTTTCATAGTTTAAAGACCTGCTAATGGAAAAGTGGCAGTGGAGTAGAGTTGACTTTTAAAAAGTCAAATTCTGTCACGTTTGAAAAGTAATTCAAGAATGTATTTGAGAAAACCTGCAAAATACAGCTCAAGAAGCAGAGCTACTTGGCTCACTCAGATCTAATCCAGGGGATTAGACAGCCGTAGCAGCAAGAAACTGTGATTGCCTTTAAGAGCAACTTCACATATTTTGATTCCATCAGCCTTAGGATAAATGGAAATCGCTGCAAATCCTGAGGTGGTGATGACAGCTAAAGTCCCCTTCCATGCTTTCACCAGAAGCCACCTGCCACCCCAGGCACACTGGCTTTTGGGGCTCAAACCACTTCAGTAGGAACAGGGGGAAATAATAATCACTGAGGCAGTTTGGGACAAAATAGGCAAAACCGTGCAGCTGTCCCTGTAACATGACCAAGTGCTTCAGGTGCCATTGGCCAGGAAGATCCAGGGAGCTCAGCATGGAGGGCTTGCAGATATGCACCAGGAACATCCCATCACCAGGAATGTCACTCAGGACCACCTGAAATGCTCTCTCTCCTCTCTGGCATTTTATTCAGTGAACATTTAGGATTTCAACCAGCTAGAGCAAGTTACCCAACTTACTGCTTGGAAAGGAAAAACACTTAACACTTAAAACATGGGGCTTAAAAAGGAAAAAAGGTACCAGGTAGTTGACCACAGACTAATGCCTCTCTATGACACTGTGAAATCAGCATTTGAGCTCCACACAGGAAAGAATAAACCTCTTAATTCGGAACAGAGTGAAGAATATAACAATTATTTAGAAAAGCACTGATTATTTTTCAGTCTGATCCCCTTGAATGCATAGGATAGGAACTACTGGCTGGCAACTGATGAATTGTGGAACTGCCCTGGCCTGACTGTGCTGTTACTCGGACACAACGTGAAGGCAGCCTCAACCTCAGCCCTCCCTCACTAGAGCCCATGAGCATCAGGAGTTTAGTCCCGCTGGCATTCCAGCTATTCCATAGGATGAACACAAACCAAAGGCTCAGAGCCCAAGGTCTTTGGGAAACCGATGAACAAAGGAAAGCTGGGATTTCTAATAAATCTGCCACTATACAAATAGGACATCTTTTCCTTATTGCAAACCATCCACAAGCAATCCAGATAAAAATCCATGAGGTCCAGCTGAGAGCCTAAACCACGGCATTATGAAGCACATTATTAAGAATAAAAATTTTCATCACTCCATACAGAAAGAGAAATATGTTCAATCAGCCGAGCACATCACAGGTTGTTTGTGCCTGATGTAGGTCACTAGATCCCGAGAAAAGCCTCATTAGTTCATACTAATGACCAGAAGACCCCCTTGAAGAGAGTTTATTCTACAATTGATGATTAAAAAAAGATACAGAGATGCCTGTAATGGTCAGAATAAAAGCATAACAGTGCATGTCACATTAATCCAGAATAGTTTATAATACCTCATAAAATTTCAAGAATATTGTTTCATATTCTGTAGCATGCACTTGTAGCAATGAGAAGCAACTCACATTGTGTGTGTTTTAAACATAGAACAATTTTTAGTTACTGATAGGAATGGATCACAAGGAAAATTAGCACAAGTTAATATAAATGGTATGTATGAAAACACCCTGATAATTTGATGTATTAAATCCTTCAGGAGTTCTAAAACAAACTTCCAATTAAGACATTTTCTTTAACATTCCTCATACAAAGTAATGCACCAAGTTTTATCCACTCACACAGTTTTCAAAGGAGAAAAGTTGTTGTTTGAAAAGGATGTTTTTTACTGCTGTAAGAAACATTGCCGAAAAGTTAATATCAAAATCCCCATCGTTCCCATTGCGGTTTGAACTGCCACCAAAGGAAAACAGCAAGGGGTGCCTGTTGCCATCTTCTCTAAAGTAGGAGACTAACAGTATTCCTGTGGTTGTTGTATTTACAGGAAATTTTCAAACACAGGTAACACTACTTACAGTAAATTAAAAGCTAACAGATTTTGTTGCCCAAAGTCAGTTGTTGCCTTCCAATTTAAATACATAGTTATTTTAGGGTTCTTTTCAAGTCTTGACAATGAGCTATTAATACTAGTAAAAGCAGTAAGTCTATTTTCTCCTTAATAGTGACAGTCCCTTAGGCATTATTATTCACTGTATGTCCTTCTACCAGCTTTAGTATTTTTTTTGANTAGTATTTTTTTGAGAAGCTACTTGTCCCCTTGTTCTAGAAGAGACAAATAGGAAGACAGTTCTTTTAGGCAGTTCTCCTCTACTTCTTTGTTTGCACTCTTAGCTGGGAAGTTCTAGGATTTTTTCCATTTTATCAAACTCTTCCTCTCCAGCCCAGTGCATGCTGTAAAATTCTCTTTTTGGCTACTCTGATCAAAACTGAACAGTCTCTCTACCAAGTGGGGTCTTCAGATTCTCACAACTTTTAGAGAATTTTTTTAATAAATATTGTTCACTTTCTTCCAACAGAGATTTTCCAGTTATGCTATGATGACTCATCTAAAACTCAGTTTTATGAAGGAAAAACAGAAGGAAGAAGAAGACACTAGTGGCCAGTCTACGGCAATCAGAGAGATAAGGTAAGTGCAGCAGTCTAAGAGACAGATAAAAGAAAGTGATAAATGTGAAACAGAAATACCCAACAGAAGTTTTAGATACTGATACTTCCCCTGTAGGATAATATTTACATAATTCAACTTCTTAGGGCCTAATTTAGCTAGATCAGTTTGTCATAATCAATAAAGAGAAAAAAATCCTTCTCAAATAGATGCCTAGAAGGATGTGTCTGTTCTACTAATCAACATCATTCTGAAAGCCTCTGAATAAGTATGAGCAATTGCAAATCACTCTGAGGACTCTTCAGTAATTTTCAAAGTACTCACAGTGTCAGCACACCCAGACTTTGGTAACTTACCAAGCCAAGCCAACGTGCACTGATTATATCAGGTGTTTTTGTCTGCTTGGCATCACTGTATGATGGGGTCAGCAAAAGTCCTGTCCCAAAAGCAGCAACTCCTGTCCAGAGCAGCCTCCATTTGTTTCTCTAGGCTGCAGACAACTGGCATTGTAGTGCATTTGAAGCTTAGCATGGAAAACACTGGCACATTCACATACTAATCCTCCCCAAAACCAGTCACTCACTCAAATGGCCTTGGAAATAACAAACAGAGAAGAGACCATGGCCTTCAATACTTTCAAAATTAGAAAATAACCTATAATAGAGAAGTCAGGAAGAAGTCTAGAAAAGCAGTTTGGGGCTAATTGCTTTTGTTATTTCAGCTGATAATGCCAAAACCTCAAGCCTCAATACCAGAGTTGGAGAAGAGTTTATGGTGGCAACCCAAACACTAAAAGTCACAGATGCAACAACCTTGCCTAATCCAAAAGACAGTTTGCCAATCTGTTAATTTTACAGCATTTGTTCTGTCTCAAGACAAGCTTAATTTATAGAGCCAGACACAGTACACTAGAAGAACAACAGGAACTTAACCAGCATCGGGCAGTAACCAAGGGTGATAGCTCAAGCAATAAAAAGCTAGAGAAAAATAGAATTTAGAGGAAGATAAAACCTTGGGAACAGAGTAACATAGTTCAGTATATATTTTGGTAACCGTATTTCACAGAACTCCAGATACCAGCAGTGGATTGTAAATTGAGGCAAGGAGAAAACTCCAGGCAGGTACAATTGTTAACAGTCTGAAATGGAAATTACCCTGATTAAGTATTAAGCATCCACCTCCAAGGCTGGGTTGGTTTTTGTTTGATATCTGTTCTGGTTTAGGTGGGGTTTGTTTTGCACATCCATGTGTAATCACACATTTATATCATATGTATATAGGAGCTGGAGACAAGCATCCCTTCACAGCTTGCACTTCCAAACGTTAGAGAAAGCCTTATACATTAAAAGAAACAATGGCATTTGAAAAAGCAGAGGTTCAATAAAATACTGGTGGCAATAAAAATACTTGTACCTTCGTCTGCAGAAGTAACACCAAGATGCCAACAAAACTAGTAAAAGCTACTTAAATACATAATTTTCTCCAAAGTTCTGAAAGAAAAATCCTTCTCTACGTCAGTAAAAGTGGAGCTATGCTATTTTTTCTTCCTCTGAATGGAGATAACACAAATGATAAAGATGGTTAAATCCAAAACTGAAAGTTATATCCAGAAGGATTTTAATTAGAAATTTTTTTTTAAACACAATAGCTGTTGGCTGCACGTAGACACTGAACAAAGTGGTACAGAGAGCAGAGAACTTTTGAAACAAACCCACATCTTCTTGTGAGCATGATGCCAATGGAAACTAGTTCTTACACAGCTTAGAGGAAAGGGATGCTGGTTTAGGCCTGTGTATCAGACCATGTGCTGCTGGTGGCCTGCCTTCCCACGGTCAGGAACTCCTGGGAAGAACTGCTCTGGGGGCTGTGCTGTTCTGCTGCAGGCAGGACCAGGATGAGGAGAGTTGGATGAGGGAGCAGGGAGTGCTAAGGTGACCTGGAGCAGGAGCCTGTCCAGCCTCCCAGGCCAGGACTCAGGTTACACCGGGTGTAACCTCACATGAACCACAGCAAGGTCCCCAGGGTTCACCACCCTGCACACATCTGTCACTAGCAGTTGTTCAGAGATCTGCATTGGCAACAACTAGGCTCAGGAGCGAGTTATAACATCCCAGGAGCACTCACGAGATCGGGCAAGGAGAACACTCCCTTGCTTCTTGACAATTTTACATCCCAAAGGTTTGTTTCTGCTAGCTTTACCAACCAGCCAAGAATAACCACTGCAGCAAGGTTTGGTAGAGGGCACCTTGGGATGACCCTCAGACTCCCTTACAACTTTCAGCATAACAGAAGTCTGGTTCTAGTGCTGTTTTCCTCGCTAAGTATGTTTCCAGAGATAATAGATCAGTAATTTCTAAATAGCTCCTCCACTTCCAGATAACACCAGCAGGAACTAACAGGTACAAACCATATTTCTTCTTATCAAGTAATGATCACTAAGTACATGACATCAACATGTCCAGAATGAGATCCTCAGATACAAATCACAGAATCATCAGAGAGTAATTTGGGTTAGAAGGGACCTTAAAGACCATTTTGTTCCAACCCCCTGCCATGGGCAGGGGCATCTTCCACTAGACCAGGTTGCACAGAGCCCCATGCAACCTGGCCTTTAACACTTCCAGGGATGGGGCATCCACAGCTGCTCTGGGAAACTGTTCCAGTGCCTCACTGACGAGGTGTTCCCCATGGGGGAAATGGGCATAGGTGGATGCTGGGAGACACGGGGTTTCCTCCTCCCTGTTCCCTTGGTCATGTGTACCCCAAATCCTGTCCCCTATTCGTCACTTTGAATGTAGTCCGCGGGAATCCTGTACTTAAGGGGGTGTCCACGGGACCCCGGGGGGGTTGTTCCAGACCTATTCTGGGGGCAGTCGCTGTTGGAGTCCCTGCCGGGCTCCGGCCGTGTGCGGCCAGGGAGAATAAAATCTGAAAACATCTATCAAATATCGTCTCCTTGATTCTTCCATGGGCCAAGGCTGTCTCCCAGGGAAGGTTGCAGCCTCCCCACTGCAACACCTCACCACCCTCACAGGAAAGAATTTCTTCCTAACATCTCATCAATCCATGCACCATGTTTCTCAGGGAAGATCCTAGCTTCCCTTTCTCAGGGAAGATCCTCTTCAATAAAACAGCAGAAACAGTTACCATACAGAAGATCCTACCTTATCCAACAACTAAGAGTTATTCCTAGATAAGCATTGTGAAAGGAATACACAACAACTTCTAGACACAATCAAGTGCTTATGAAATTAAAGTGAAATTTTGCAACTGCTCCGTAGAGCAAGAAATGCTGAGAGACATTTTTAAACATATATCTTAATGGCTCTAATTCACCAAATTTAACATACACTAGACTACTTCCTTTCTAAATGAAGTGGTCTAAATATTCCATAGAAATGGAAATTTTTAGGGCTCTAGGTATTTTAACTACTACCTTATAAATATTTCTATATGTTAGCAGTAATAATCACTACCAAGGTACCTACTTCTACTTTCTATAAACTGTTACACCAGATCAGACTAAGTATTGTTTTAAAAATGTTATTTGCAGTAGATTGTTTTAGAGACAAGCGCAGGTGTTATTCACATTTGAATTAAAATCGCATTCATACCTAGACCTTTCATAAAACTCAGCAATTAGATAGGCTGTACAATTTCTCAAGTTTATTTGTTAAAAAGGCAATTAAGATGCATCCATTCCTCACTGGAATCACCAAGGAAAAAAGTGAAAACCGAATCTGCTAACACCTTTGATGGTACTATGATAAATACCCATAGATTAGCAGTCAAAATACTTTTAATCTCAGTTTGATCTGTGTTTTAGACATATCCTCTCAAGATTACTGGTTAAAAAAAAAAAAACAAACCAAAAAAACACCACCCTAAAAAATCTGCCAAATTAAATTATAATACTGTATCTTGTGCAATTTATGGATAGTTTTGCATTTGTATTATTGCAATTTTTTAAAAGCACGGTAAACCAAAATATTTTAAACACCCTGACAGTTCAAAATACTGAACGTTTTGCCACTTATCAATTTCAGTGTTTGACAACAATTTGATGTTTTATCATACAGTGAAAATTTAGCCCAATATATCCTTAAAATTGAGACCACGACAGCATTTTCTTTGCTATGCAAGATTGTGTTGAAGTTACATTGATAGAACAGATATAATTATTCAGTGTGAATATCTTTGGAATGGCCAGTGAACTCAAGTGTTTAGATTCCTTAACAAACCCTTGAGAACTAGATCACTGAAACAACTGTGTAACTGATCACATCATATGCTCACCTTAATAACATAAGAAACTGGATGGGGTAGTAAAATAAACATTTCAGTCTACTTGTTTTAGACAGTAACTCTGGTGCCAGAGGCAGGATGTTTTCAGAGACACTTTATGCTCATGGTATATCAAGTTAATGCCTGAATTAGTTTTCACTGCAGGACAAACTCCATTAGGAACACTGATGCTCATTCTTAATGTTCTGTAAGAGGCAGAGCTTTAGAACCCACAACACACACACAACACAAAAACCACATTCATAAGTTCACCTTGCACTGCAGCAGCTTCTGAATTAGCAGCGACTTCCGAGTTAGCAGCAGCTTCCTGCTGTGCTTCCTCCACAGCATGGGATGCCTCTGGAGTCAGTAAGTCATTCTCCCCTCTAGCCTCTGGGGACACCCCAGAACTGTCATCCTGTGCTGCAGGTTCAACAGCACCTGCTGCATCAGTCTCTTCCATGGCCTTCTCTGCTTCAGTGACTTCATCCGTCTCTTCTTCATCACCTTCTAGGGATTTATTCAATAAAATAAAGAGAGTAAAATGCATGCATGCAACAAAAATTTCACCAACTACTTTTTATCATCATCCTCATTTAAATTTAAACGGGGAAGCTAAGATTCGGGATCAGAATTAACAACAAAAAAAAGAATTAATAATTAATCCCCCATATTGCCTAACGTGGCATCAAAAAAATTATGTTTACAAGATAAGAAAACCATATTCTTAATTACTGAGTTTCATAACATATTTCAGTGGGTAAGAAACTGTGGCTGAAAGTGTTGGGGGTGCAGGGAAGGATAACAAAGGACCTTGCCAAGTGTTGCTTCAAGCCACTCTGCTGAAAGGGCCAGTGATGGTATATACACAGGTGCCAGAGGGAGCATGACTCTGTGGAATTACCACGTGGGGAAAAAGACATTTGGTCTTATATAAGTAAGAAAATAACTTGCTAATTTTAGGTGGTCAGAGCTCACTTACTTGGAGATATGACCACTTACGACTATTTTCTTTTTACAAGTCACAACACTCTTTTAAAGACTTGTTTTATACCATTGTGGGTCAGACTCTTTAGAACCTGAAAAATAGTGTTTCCCAGTCATGCATCACTTCAAACTCAGCTGAGACAAGTAAAGAAAAACTAACAGCACAAAGCAACAAAGATGCACAACCACCATGCAAACATGCACTAACATCAAGTTCACAAAGGAAAAGTTATACACCAACTGTTAATTACAAGGTCACCACTAGAACCAACTCACCACGTGAAAAAATAGAACTGGAATTAGAGTTTGTAATACAGTGTAAACTACATGAGAACTGAAACAAAAGAGCTTAAAGAGACATAGTCAGAGTTTCTTTTATTCTTTTGTATCCTGCTTAAAAACGAAACAGATAAATTTTATTTCTTGGTCTTCTTATGCCAGTGCAAGCCTATCATTTTGTGTTCAGGTTTCAAGGCAAGTCCATTCAATGCTCAGTAAAAGTCAAAACTTTGCATTATGCAACCTGACCATGTCCCTTTAAGAAAACACTATTTAAAAAAAAACCCTAAATTCATTACACAAAGAACAGGCTAACAGCCAAGCTCAGCATTCAGTACGCTTTATTGGACAGTCAAATATAGAGTGCATTCATTCAGAACAGCCAGCTTCTCCATCTCAGAACTTCTACAAAGCAGATCAGTAAAAAGCTCAATATGGTTTGGCCTTGCAAACATAGGTAGTTCTTTTAAAGTCTCACAAGAATGGAGTTTTATAACAGAAGGTATAAAGTCATCCCAAGGTGGGCTGCAAGGCACTCAGTGGTGAACGACTGTCCTTTGTTTGTATTTAACTTCCTCGGATTTGGTTTGGAAAGAGATTTCCCTTGTGTTTTAGTCTGGAAAGTGTAAAAGCAGAGTACAGATTAGAAAGATTGAATCAGCTTGTTAGAAAAGTTGTAGCTAAAAAAGAAGGAAATCGGGAACAAGCTTTAAGGACACAAACAACAAATGGAAGACAAAACTCAGGATTTGCTAAATAAGCAAGTAGAACATCCTGCAAGCTAAACATCATTTTACGTTTCAAATGATGTCTCAAATTTTCTACTGCTACTTCGAGTCAGGCTTCTTCCAGGGGCTTTTTAAATCCCTCCCTAAATCTGAGAGTACCTTTCAGTTAGAAAGAGCCACAGGAAATTTGCTATCAGATCTCTTTCTAAATGTCTGTCATCATTAATTAAAATACCATTAAATATAATTTCAACCCTCTAATAAACAAAGAACCCTAGAATGATTGTTTCTTTTGTTTTGATAGACTTGTTGCTATGTACAGTTCTCTGTAATAGACAGTTTGGGTTCAGACATAAGGGGAGAATTTTCCCCCGCATGAGACACCACAAAAATCCTATCAAAAGAGTCTCTCTGATCAGCTGCTCTCTGGTATTAAGTTCTTCCACCTAGAAAGTTCTTTTACCACAGGCAGCAAATATGCCATGAACACGCTGCTTGGCATGCTGCTCTCTATCCATCAATTCATAGTGTTACCAGCTCTGTTTTAGAGCTTTTTATAACCTTGATTTAATGTGCCCCTAAAAAAATACCAGAGTACTCTGAGAACAGAATTTTTAACT
This sequence comes from Mystacornis crossleyi, assembly GCA_013400655.1. Lineage (NCBI taxonomy): Eukaryota > Metazoa > Chordata > Aves > Passeriformes > Timaliidae > Mystacornis > Mystacornis crossleyi. Next base: position 19,646 of record VYZQ01011191.1, read on the forward strand.
GCTCTTATCAGCAATGCTTACTGTGAAAAAGCATAAGGACTGACTATAAGAAATGCACAGGGAAAGAAACTGCAATGGCACTTCTGGAAAAAGCAATACTATGCTAACACTCTATGACAAGATAAACACAAAAATATGACTATACAGGAACGGGAGAAAAGGGGGAGGAAGAAGGGTGTTAACTCTTTTGAGAAGGATTCTGTAGGAAAAGTAAGAACAGAAACTTCTTTTAGGTATACACAGCTGGAAATGAAGGAGGATTTTAAAAAGCAGCTGATTCAATGGTGGTTTAGTACTGTGAATTGGAATTAGCTACTCAGAAGTCCAACTCAAAACTGAGCTGAACATTTATTCAGAAGTCAAACATTGAAAATAATATAGGAAGAAGTTTAAACTGTATTCACTGAATGGCCTCAGAAACATTTTGGACTTCTTACTATCAACAAAAAGGGAAGCAGCAATCATCTGTCACTGCTTGTGACTTATTAAGCAGCACAAAGCAGAAGATGATGGGATGTCTGGAGTGTATCCAAAATCAGTTGCTGAGCACTCATTACTGCAGATATTTCACTCCAACATGTGGGTAGGCCAGGACTAAAACTCAATACCTTGCAGAAGTGCACCTTAAGAGCAAAGAGGGAATACAATGACATCACTGGGAGTATGTTGGAAGGTTTGCTTAATCCTTCCGTGTTCTCCCAACTATGGCAGTCAGAATGTAATGAGGGTAATCCTCACTTCTGCCCTGAACAGCAGGAGACCAGGTCTCTAGGAGAGAAGATCCACTTTGGTCCTGGTTACATTTTTTATTTTAGGGACAATGAAGGAATGCAAATTGTGGCTGAATTCTCAGCATTTATTTAAACAACTGAGTTTTAAAACTATACTGTGTTCAGCTGCTTTCTTTTTAGGAAATTAAGGTATTTAACTACTTTAAATCTTAAGATCTGTAATTTTAAAGTTCTGAAACTAAAGGTGGGTTGTGGAAGTTCAAGACTAACAACTTCTAAAGAAATAATTATAGAGGCAGACAATTTAAACAATGTTCTCACACTGAAAACAAAATTTTAACTCAAGATACTTTATTCAAATCTATTTTTTGTGCATGCAAATATATTAAATCAATTCCCTAGATGTCAACATAAAAAAAAAAAAAGGAACACTATCAAGTGCTCTGGCTTCAATACTTATTTTTTTTAAATAACAACCAAATAAAAATATATAAAGATCCTTAAGAAATTTTCCTAATTGCTTTTCCTAGCAAGGCCATGCTTGCCAAAGTTCTTCTACCTTTTACATTAATGCCATAACACTAATTGATGTAGACAGAGACAACATTCCATTACAAGTATTTGAACTAACACAGTCTAATTATTCAAGCATGAAGAGCTAAGTAAGGATTTGCCATACATTTACGTAATGCCTGTGTTTCATTTAACCCCAAATTAGAAAAGACAAAATCTTAAGTTATGGGAAAAAAAATTGGTCCAAGTTAGAATTTTTTTTTTTAAATGTAGGGTTTTTTTCTCTATTGAACTGTTTCCTGATGGCATGTGGCCTGAAGCCAACTTGTTGACTGAGAAAAAGATATTATCTTCTCCCCCCCACCAACAAACAAAAGAACAAAACTGATTTTGACAGCATTATGCATTCAGTCAAGTTTCATTAAGCTTCCTGTAAATCAAATACCCATTATACAATTAATAGTATTCACACATCAACTCTTTCCATCCAAAGAGCCTCCACAGGTGGATCAAAGACCAGATTCCCTGCTTGAACATTAAGGCCACTACCAAAATTTGTGAAGCAGCAGCTTTGTGACACAACAACACTGCTGCACAACTACCTTTGTCTTCACTCCCACTCGCACAGCTCAGACAAGGACTTGGACAGTGCTAAGGCCTGATTAGACAATCCAGAAATCTGTTCCAGATCCTTGTGTACCCAGGGAACGAGAGAGAAGAGCTCAACTCACCCTTCCTTGACAAAGGATTGCTTTTCCGCGCCTCAGCTCTCTCACGAAGAATATCTGTACGTTCAATAAACTTGTTGCGAGGTGAATTGACTATTCTGTAGGTCTGAAAGGGAATTATACCTAAACTTATTGCTACAATCCCTACAAATTTACCAAACTCAAAGAGCGGACAGGGAGAGAAGGGATTTTAAGCAAGTGCTACTGCCCATCTTAAAATGCATATAAAATTTATCCTAAGCAAGGTTTAAAAAAATGAACAATCTGCTATACTAATATATTTATGCATTTCATATTTCTCCATTGTTAGAAAGCAAATACAATACACCACGCAGCTTTTGAAGTGCTGCTGTGTTTCAGGAATGGCAAACAGTGTTTTTAAAGATAATTACATTATTATTTTTGTAATGTGGTAAAAGTATGACAGCAAGAGAATATGTTATTCCTCCAGAAATGCAATCATACATGTTTGATACTTTGAACAAATTGCTATTTACCATTCAAGAGGATTACTTCGTGGGACAGGGAAATATGTACCTCTCTGGGGTGTGCTAGTCACTATCTCAGATTTTGGGGGAGAGGGGTAGAAGTAAGCTATAAAATAGACGATTTAGGGATGGGAAGCACAGAATCAAATATATTTAGGAGCAGGGAAGAGAATGATTACCGAAAAGCTTAACAAAAGCAGATGCTTACAAAACTTTACATGCTTTTTTGAAGAAACTAATGCTCTTATCTTCTTTTTCTGTGCCCAAATTAACAAGGTTCATATCTTCCCCTTGCAGCTTCAGACAGCTTATTTCACATCTGCCTTGCCCACTTTGAGATATCCCTAATGTTTGTGGTTGACAAGACAAGGCAAGGGGTTAGAAGGTAGGTGCCTTACTCCATTTTTGGACACACTAATTTCACATAGTTTTAAATATGCTTTCCACTCAGAATGACCCACCACTACTTATCAAAGTATCAGTAAAACAAGCAAGCAATAGGCTTTCAGGTTCACTAAATTCTCTTAGGCTGTTAGGCTGCACTTAGCTATATGCTACAATATCTACGTTCATTGATGGTTTGCATCTTGACCATACTCTTTAACCCAGCACACACCTTATACCATGCCAGCTCAGAAAGCATAAACAGCTCCTTCCCCAAACACTTACATAAAATAAACCACCAAAAGCAGCAACACCAGCAAGGAGATAGATCATCATGCTGTCTCCAGAAGAGCCAGGAACGCTCCCAGATGACATCTGGCGAGGAGTTGCTATAAAAACCATTAGGTAAATTGATGTAAAGTGCCGCTAAAATATGATCACAAAAGAAGAATTATGGAATCTGAACTCTGTATGGAAAAGGATGATTCAAAAAGGGTATAAAACAGAGAGGTACAGCTTATTGATGTATCCTACGACTGAGTAACACAGGGTGTGGTGCTCAGATGAACAAGGTCCATGACTGAGGTCTTCCTCAGAGGTGAGTTTTTCTGTGAACTACATTGTCTGCCATCAGCTTCCAAGTACTGGATACAGTCTATATATACTAAGAAATGTAAAAAAAAAAGAAAAGGAATGTAAAAAAGTTCCTAACTAAGGTAGGTAATAGAATTAATCTGTCCCTATTCCTTATGATCAGCAGAAGTAATGAATTCTCTCTTCAGTTTAATAACAGGGAATTTTTAAAAAAGCTTTTTCATTTTAATCCATGTTCTTTCATTCTCAGACTGCTGACACTTTGATACATACCCTTCACCTCATGAATTGGCCAACAGGGCAGAGAGGTAGGATTACACAATTTTTATACCTGATGGGGTACGTATTAACTCTAATAGCAGTGCTACCCATTTATTTGTGATAAACTAATTCTTACTACAGTCTTGGATTCATCTGTACATCTCAGAAAGAGACCCATAAAAATACATGTAATTCTCTTGGTCAACAAAGCTTTCTGCTGAAGTTTGAGACTTGATCCCAGATGAGAAATGTCTCCTTGAAAAAGCACTAATGAAAAATAAAATGGCTTTGAACATTGCAGTTGGCAGCTGCAAAAATAATCGCAATCTCAAAACACTGCCATCGTGTGCCAGATTATGTTTAGCATCATCTGTCTCATGACACCCTCCTCAGAATCCTCTTCAATAGCCGGGCATCCTGATGGATTTGCGTACATTTATATTTTCGCTCAGCAGCAGTGGCTCCTTAACCCTCTCCCCGGGGTTGCTAGCTATAGCAGGTCAGTGGTCAGCGAGCTGCCATCGCCCAACAGAGCTGGCAGATTTTTTTGCCACCGGTTATACAACCCCTGATGCGGCAAAAGCCATGGCTGTGGCACACCGGGTCTGCTCCCGTTCCCTCACGGGGCCGGCAACCCTGCGGAGGCACCGCCGCTCCGGCTGCTCTACTGGGGGATATGTACCCCGCTATTTCATCGGAAGGGAAGGCAGCAGCGGCCACCGTTTTGCCATGGGGCGGAGGTAGGTGGTCCCGGGCCGGCTCGGCTGCCCAGCGGGTCGCGGCGGAGGTCTACAGCAGCCAGTGTCAGGAGCTCAGGATGACCGAGCAGCCGTGCCCAGCTCTCGCCCGCCCCCGCCGCACCTGTCCCGGCCCCGCGTCCCCTCCGCCGCCACCCGGCCCAGCCTGGCCCGCGCCCCCTCACGACGTCCCGGTGACCTCTATCCGGCCCCGCGTACCACGCTGCTTGAGGCGGCTGGCGGCGGCGGGAGCCCTGCTCAGGCGGGAGGCCAGCGCCTGCGAGGCAGCCCTGCAGAAGGACATGGTGGCGCCGGAGCGGAGCAGAACGCAACCGACTCTCGGCTGCAGCCGGCGCGAGGCTGCGGCAGCAGGCACCGGGCCCGCCCCGGGAGCCGCGGGGGTGGGTCGAGCCGCAGCCCCGCCCCGCGCACCTGGACGCCGCGCCCGGCTGGAAGCGTCCTGGGGACGGCGCGGTGGCGAGCGAGCCGAGCTCCAGCTGCAGCGAGAGGAGGAAGCGTCTTTCCGGAGCGCTGAGTACACTGCGCAGTGCCCGCGCTGCCGACACCGACCTGCCCCATGGCAAGTAAACGGCCACTGGCGTTCGGTACTGACTGCAAGAACAGACACGGAGTAACAGGGCCGGCATTTACCAAGGAGAGAGAAGATGGGGAGGAACTACTGTTTTACTTAAAAAGGAATTTCTCCAAGAGGAAAAAAAAAAA
>VYZQ01011195.1:2119-16601 GCA_013400655.1 Mystacornis crossleyi
AATGTGAGCTTGCCCTTCAGATAAATGAAGCATATCAGAAACTATTAGAGAGAAAAATAATTCAGATACATTTCTTCTTTGATCTCAACTTCGAATACATTCATATTTATTAAACTGGAAAGTGTATCTACCACTCCATGTACAACTGGAAAACACATATGGATATATGACAGAATGGTAGAGAAGCAAGGAAATATAGAGAATTGGCACAGGTTTGCTCTGCTGTGCTAAGCTGATGTATTTGAAGTGACTAGAAAAATTACTATGAAAAACGTAGCTAAAGGTAGATGTGAAGGTAATGTGATCCCTCTGCAGTGCTCCCAGGAGGACCCTTGTGGTCAAGGTCTGGCAGATCCATCCCATCTACACATGAGGACATAGGAGATGTGATGAGACCTTATAGGACTATATTCCCAAATCTATGTCTTACTTCTCTGAAAATTCTTCCTGTTCAAATTCTTTTTTTCCTGATACAGGTGGTTCTTCACTTCTATTAAATGACAGAAGTGAGAGGAGATTTTTTTCAAGTTGAAAATACGTAGTCTGAAGTGGAGCTGGTTGATATGTTTTATTACCAGTTGCTTTTCTTACTAAAATACACCTTCCTAACAACTAAATTTTTTCCAGTATGACTATACTTTTGTCTTGATTTCCATGAGCTGTTTTTCTAAAGCCCATTGAACCTTTTTCCTCTTTCTCATCCCATATACCTTTTCCCAACCACAAAGACACTGTTATCTTTCTTAGTGAAAGAGCTGTGTGGAAAAACTGAAGTGCTAATTTTCAGGAATTTTACCTCAATTAAAGTTTACTTTTAAAAAATAGAATGCAAAAATAGAAAGATTGTTCTTTCTGTCCCTGGGGCTGAGCAACAGCAAGATGTTTGGCTCTTCTGTTGAGAAACATAAGTTGGACTTGTCAGCTCCCAGACATTGATATTAAGAGTTGCAGAAAAGAGTGGAACTACATTTCACTGTGGTGGTTATCCTAACACTATTCACACCTGGAAGAGGAGTACTGGGGACTAAAGAATGGGCACAAAAGTAAGTGGAAGGAGTCTTCTGAATCCTCAGTTAGTACCTGTGACAGTAGTGTCATAAGCTATTTATTTTCTTGATAATAAATTCAGGGACTGATTAGGACTGCTACTCAGGAAAACACAAATGTCAAATTCCATAACAAGCTTTGCTTTAATTTTATTATTGTTGGTTGAGGTACAAAATTCAAGCAACTCATTCCCAGCTAACTGCAGGAAACATCCTTCAATTCACTGGAGAAAGTGTTGTACCTCTTTTGAAAATTTCTCTGTAAAATAATGAAGAGGAAATTGTGTGTCCTGCTCAACCTGTGATGACAAATGATTTGTCATCACACTGACAAATACTTTTAATCTATTTGAATCACAGCCTCCTAATAGAATACAGATTGCAAGTATAGGTTTATTCATAGCAAAGGCAAATTTTCCAAAGACAGGCCTACAGTTATGGGCTGCCACTTACACTGTATTGACAAATTGTCAGAATTTTCTGTCATTTGCAGGTTTTGTGCGGTATTCCTAAACCAAATAAATGCAATCCTGATGTTCTTTCATTTCCCTTTCAAGCCTTTGACGAATACTTACATGAAGGTCAGTTTTTTTTCTCTATAACTAGTTATAGCTAAATTCAAATAGAATTTAATTATTAAATTTACTTTTTATTTGAAAAGAACATCAGGAAAAGCAAAGGCCATCAATCATAAAGCAATTTCATTACAAGAGCACAAGATGTCAGGCATCCAAGAAATCCCCAAATACGTTATTTTTCAATTCATGTGGCCCTTGATCCTTTCTGTTACACAAGTAACAAAACCTGTCGAGATACATCATGATGAAGGTAAAGTGTTCTGCGAGTAGAAACATGGGCATTGCTGCACCTAAGTTGCACTACACCACCTCAAGACAGACATTTGAGAAAACAGTATTTGCTGGTGAAGAACCCTCACAGTAAAAATGGCTAATGTCCCAGGGACATCTTTTCTTACGAGGGCAGAAATTTCTTCCTTGGGGACATACTGCTTAGATCAAGATACCCGCTTCTCATCAAACAGTGGTGAATATATACGTGAAAGAAAATAAGTAATGAGGTAACACCTAAATTTAATTGCAGTCTATTCACAGCTTTATGGTTAATTTAAAAGATGAATATGTACAATGACAATCATGAAAAATCTGGATCACTGGAAGTGCCTGTTTCACTAGGTTATGCATTCAATTAACACAGAAATTAAATGAAGATCCAAAGACCTTACTTTCAAGAATAAAATGCATTCTAATATTGATAGTTGCTAATCACCAAGAGATTAAATGGAATACACAAAAGATCTGATGGAACAGGAAGCCAAATTTCAGGAGCAGGAGGTGGGGCTCAGTATGTTCCCCTGTTTAGTTTACAAATAGTTTCAGAATACCTGAATTTCAGCTTTCCTATTCAACATGGCCTCATCCATTACAGAAGATAACACCACAGCTCACCAAAATTGTCTGTATAAACTGTAGTTCAGTCATGCAGAAATAAATAGTTTATGGTAAAATACAAGATGAAAAGACCAACCTGACTGCAAAGCTCAAGATTCGTAATATCTCAGAGGAAACAAACTAAGAATGATGTAAGAAGCGTTAGGATAAATCTGATTAAGGTAAAAAAAATCTCATTATTTTCATGACTTAGAAGGCAAATGAACTATAGATGAAAATCATTATATTAATTTCAGATCAGTCAAAAGCTCATAATTCTGAAGATTTTAAATCCAACTTCAGTTTATTTTATTCACTTTTACTTAACAAGAGCCAAGTGCTAAACCACTCCAAACTAATACCTTATGATGGGATCTGAGAAATCCTGATCCCAAGAATGGTGAGATTTTTCAGCTCTTCAGAATTTATTATGCTAAATAATCCCTCATTAAGTTTAGATTATGGAATGTATGTTTCACTGGAAATAAAAGCACATTTGCCTTTGAAGGAAATACTGCTATGCATAACTTAATTATTCTTCCTACCACTGTATTGCTAAAAGGCCCAACCCCAGGGAAGCTTCAAGTTAGTGCAGATCCTGCACAAGGAAAAAGTGAAAATGGCTGTACTATCTGCACAAAGTTAAGAGTTTAAAACAAGGGGCAGCATATGGATAAGGGCAGATGAGAAGAACAATGGAACAACAAGGCAATATCACATTTCAGAACCAGCAATTAGTAGTCCCAGCCTATCAGTATCCCACTGTAAATCACCTACTTTGTCAGCACTTGAATCTGAAGACATGCAATGAAGAGCAGGGGATGCTCGCAAAAAGCCTCCACCAAGCATGAGGAAAAGTATGAAGGGGAACAAGGGGTGATTTTTGGAAAAGGTGACAAGATAAGGCTGGTGTTGAAATGTCTGAATCAAAGAAATAGCATTCAGAGAGAGAAAAAAACTCATGTGGGAGTTGAAGAAAACAGAGATATACAGCTCATGCACGATGTCAAGAGGGAGATGCAACGAGGACAACACAAAGTGGCAGAGCAGTAAATCATTTGCAGCATCATTTCGAACAGACAGCAGCAGGCCCTGGCTGCATTTGCCAAGGCCAGATGAAAGGACATCGCAGTAGTCAACACACAAGTCACCAAGCTGAGACAATAAACTTAGATCTGCAGACTAGCAGAAAATATGTATTAAAAGGGAGCTCAGAAGGAGTTCAGCAAGGCTTAGACATAGCTGGAGGCACAGTGAGCTCCAGAGCCCAGAATGATGTTTGGTAACAAGCAGGTTGCTACAGCAACTAAGGAAGCAGTAGCTGGGATGTCCTAGAGGAAGGCAGGAGGAGATCAGGGTTTCTTTTCTGCTATACTGAAGTTGATGAGAAGATATCAGATAAAAATGTCATGATTTTATTCCAAACCAGGGGAGGCATGGCTGGGACAAGGAAGGCAGAAAGCAATCTGACTGTACTCATAGCACAAAGTCCTAATGAGAAGCTGACAGCATGAGCCTGCTCCTAAAAACCTTCAACTTTCACCCAAAGAAATGAAGAAAAGAATGAAGAACAGGCATATGTTTTAGTCTGAGTGATCTGTGTTCAGCTTGTACCACATGATATAGCCAAAATCAACCAACCAACCGACCAAAATATTAAAACCAACATGAAGTTTCTCTGAACATTCTACCATTAACTAAAAGTTTGCAGTTACAAATATTCAGTAAAAAAGCAAGACTTTTCCTAGAATAAAGTTTCCAATACAGTTTTATTTCTACTCTGTGAAAGTTTTCCTGCTACATTTTTTTCTGGCGTTTTCTTTCCCCATGTCTTAATTTATATTATTTCTTTCTTCTCTCTGAGTAAAACTTCTAAAAACCCCTATTTTCTCATCTTCATAAGAGTTTCCCCTTAGTTAAATTAATTTTTCAACATCAAAATGGGGTCCTGCTATTAGACCCTTAAAACAAAAAGAAAGGCCTGCTTCAGACAGAAGTGTTCTCTTGGAGAGGGAGGCATGCCAAAGACCTCATACAAGCCACCAGGGACTTTGCTATTGCTATTGATTGTACAAGGAAGGTTCACAGCAGGATACAACTCCAAGACAAATAGCAGGATAAATAAATAATGTCGCTGTTATTCTGCTGACATGATACGAAGTCTCTTCCCAGCAAATCTGTAAATGCCCATTCAGGAACCCAAATGAAACTTCAGATAAATGCAACTGTCCTGAAGTTATTGCATCAAAGAATCAGTGGGGAAAGTTTATTATCATGTGACAGACCATTCAGTCTACTCAGATATCCTGTAAGGGCTATAAGTACATGAATCAGCAGGAATCAGAGAATAACAGACAAGCAAAAATCTTAGCAGTTTGCTCCATTTAATTTGCTACTCTGAAACAACTTTTGAAAAACTCTTCTATGCTGCAATAGTTGTCATTGTTGGAAAATATTTGCTGGAATTCAAGAATTCAATTACTTAGTTTTCCATAATTTAGTTCGTAAGTGAAATCACAGAGTAATATAATCAAATGAACATATACCTTCAAGGCTACTGCAGTTTTGTCTTTGGTGACAGCTATAGCCTTGGCCAGCACCCTGCACTGAAAGAGCACTACCAGCTCCATTCATTTGAACTTTGGGGCTCTGTACTGTAGAGTTTCGTGGAGTACTGGTGGAACAGAAGGTAACAATGATTCACAGTCTGCAAGGTCTTATGCAGCAAGACATTAAGATTAAGAAAGCGAAGGCCACGAAGCAGTTTCAATGTCAAAGTGGAGCAAATGTGTCACAATCCGTGGCTGATTCACATCATTTTGAAGGCAGCGCACCCCTTCAAAAACCACGACTGTTTTCCAGATGGGCCCCATAAGGTGCTGTGCAATTCAACTTTGCACAGACAAGCACTGGCTTAATATAAAGTTATACAGAGAAGATTGTACCTTTTGAATCCTTAGAGCTACTGCTGAGTATTGATGAAAAGTTATTTTTACGATCTACTGTTGTAGTGCCCCAGCTTGGGAGCAAGCTGGGGAATGGCAAAAAGAACTTGAAGATTCTCCTGCTATAGTTTAAGTTGTTCCCTTGAGTCCTGTATCAGCCCACTTCATAATTATAAGTTGTACCTCTGTACCCGTTACTATGGTTACCCCTTCCCTTGACTTCTGTTCCTCCCCCGACGTTGGCCAAAGCCCTTTCCCCGCCTCCCAGGCGGAGATTCCTTGTCCATCTCTGCCTATTTCCCCGCCCCTTGGGCGGAGAGTCCCTGTCAGTCCCTCCAAGGCACACCTCTCCCTCTGGAAAGTTCTCCCTTACTCGATGTGCCATTGGACCATATCCCTTAATCCCTCCCCTGTGATCTCCCTGTTGGTTACTACCCTATCAATCTCCCTCGAATCCACCCCTTTGCCCTTTCCCCATTGGTTCCTGAGCTAGCCCTCCCCTTGTAGAAGAACCCCTGCGAGCCCTGAGTCTGGGGTCTTTCGTCACCAGACCCTTCCGAGGACTAAAACCTTTGGAAACCCATACCAGAGAGCCCTCCTTTCTTCTTCACCCCTGCGGACACACGGTGTCCCCGGGCAGCAGCCTGCCACCTAAGAGGACACCGCAGAGTCCTCTCTACTGTAGAGACCACCAAGACGTCTCCAGTAGGACACGGTGGGCCTCGGGCAGCCCTGCACCACAGCGCCTGCAATCTACCTTGTCCATTAGGAGTAGACTCTATCTAGAGCACTTTTTCTTGCTTCCTACCACCCTGCTCTTCTCCTTAGCTCTTCTTTATGAGGCTGAACTGAAATCAATGAGCATATTTCATATCTAGATCTTCATTTTCTCCACACTTCAGTTTTCAATAGGTCTAAAGTGTCAGTAGTTTATTTTTCTATTCACAAGTACTTAATGCCTCTAAGATGTGTATTAGAATGCAAATACATACTCATGTGAAACATTTGGCCTTAGGAAGTGAATACACACAATACCCTGCAAACACAGGGCAGTGCCCACCAATGCCGGCTGACTTTGGGAACTCCAGCAGCCAGTACATCCTCCCTGAGACTCAACTGTTGCTGCAGGCTAACAGCCCCTCCACTTCTTATCTTTCCAACGTGGCACTCTTAAATTCTCTATGTGGGAGTGAAGAAAGTACAGCATCCCTAAAGGCACATCTTAACTACACAGAAAAATGGAAAGAGACATGCAAATAAAGGAAATGCAAACTTCATTAAAAACAACAGCTTTGAAAACAACATCAACAACGTCTTTAAAGTTGCACACCTGAAGGCTACAATAAACTTCCTGAGAAATCACAAGAAACTAGGTTCCCACCCTAGGATACGATGAAGAAAGGGTGTGTAATGCACTGCACAGAATGTGTATATGCTGAGTGAACTATCAGGTATGCCCACTAGCACAGCATGTAAAGGCAGCTGCTCCATCTGTGCAAGATCTCTTCCCTCTATCAAGTTTCCACTTCAGCTGAAATGTCAGAAATTGTTGTCTAGGGAGAAAAAAGCAGAATGTGCACCAAAGATGAAAGGCATCCAGGCATAAGCACATCGAGATGCCACTGTGGAGTCAAAAAAAGGAAAAAGGATTGGCTGATTTACATTAGAAAAAGAGGTATGTTTGCAAAGCCAGCATGCTTTAATATTTTAACATGTATCACACATCAATAGCCTGTGATTACCTCACTGTGAATTACTGTAGCCTATCAAGGCTGCAGCAAGGCAGAAAAGACATTCTTGATTTCTCAGTATTAGAAAAGGAAACTACAGCATAAATTTGCATGTTGCGTTTCCATCTACATGCAGTTCTGTGCAGTGTTAAAATTGCAGTTTAGGGACTATCTTCACAGTTTTGAAATCATATTTAGCAGAACACTTAAATATATTTACACTAAATGGAAAAATGGGATAGTGGTGGCAGATTGCATCTAGCCACCCTGAACTCCAAACTGAAAATCTGTATTCAGCGGAATAAAAACCATATAAAAACAGTCTGTAGCTATTATTTGCCCAGTTCCCTCAAGAGAGGTAAAATGATTTATTCCTGTTGATGATTAGCCATGTGGTCCTGCTAACAGTGAGTTTTTATCTTCATCAGTGTTCAAGATGTATATTTTCCTCCTCTCATTAAAGTATTTGTTTTTCTGTATTTCCAACAGTTCTTGAATGTTCATAAATGAAGGGGGGGGGGTGGGGGAGAGGAAGACCAGTACAATGAAAGGTCATTTAGCTAAAAATTTCCAACATTTGGGATTGGAAATGGTCTTGAACAGGGCAAAGACCTTCATTCCAATGGGCTCTATCACAGTCCTTGATCACTGTTAATGCCATATGACAACACCATTCCAAATTAGTGTTGAACTCTAAGCATTTTTTCCATTATTTTACAGAGCTGAAAACAACCTTTTCCAAGTGTTCTCACTGCTACCAATTTTACCTTGACATGCTGGATTTACATCCAGAGATGCTGACCACAGGTACATCAGGAAAATGGAAAGACCAGACCCCCACACTCACCCTTGGTTCCCCTATTTTCAGAACCTGGTGAGGTGAGGGCAAAGTAGTTTGGCTTTAGTGCAACTACTCTGAAGCCTTTAGCATTGATCTGAATGAGAATTCCCAACAAGCAAGACCCTTCTGGAAAGGTCTAGCATGAGTCAAGGCTGGCAGCACATTCTTATCTCTCCTTCATCACAAAGCAGCAATTAGTCTCTTCCACTCTGAGATCAACTTCTCTGCTCTCTTTGCCAGTAGAACTTCCTGGCATTTCTTAAGGGCACTTACAATTCCTCACAGCAGTTGTACTCTACCCGAGAGCTCCCTGTTTGAGTTGGTAGGCTGCTATGCAAAGGTCAGTTATTTTCAGCTCTTCTTTCCGATTCATTTGAAAAGGCAGCCTGATAACTGATGAGCCCTTTAGGTTCTTTGCAGGTAATGTCCTTCCACAGTCCAGTACTTTTACAAAAACATGATTACAGCGCAGCTGGTTTTCTCTTTAAGGCTCTAGTAGATTTTTAGCCCTATGTTAAGTCTGAAATTTAAAAAAAAAAAGTGATTTTTATTCATAGTTATTTAAATGTTCAGTTTCTTTCCAGTAGCTTTGCTACCCTTACACTGCATATAATCAATACTGCAGTTGGTCATTCCCTGTTTGAGCTCTCCCTTAGTCCACACAGCACTACTCGCACAGGTGAATTCTCCTATTTCGTTGATACTTTTTCTTACAAAATCACTGTTCAGATTCTCATTTTTGAGAATATTTGTATTAACATCCATGATTTCTGTCCTTGTCTAACCAGCTACTTTTGTTAGCATAGCCTCATACTTTTTGGACGTTTTTTGTAGTGATGTGTGCATTATTCAATCAATAATAATGCCACAGCACATAAAGATGTTTGCTAGTATCACCTTGAACTGTTTTGTTCCTTAGTTGTTGAGCTTAGAGAATGCTTTGCGCCTCTGTATACAGCCATGAAAATCTGACTTGGTGAGGCTGAAAGTTGTTCTGCAAGATCCTCTTGTACTCATACTCTGTCAAAGCCTTTGGAAACCAAGGAAATAAGAGGAGCCAGTTCCTTTACAGACTCCTCTGTGATTGCAAAGATGCATATCATGACCATCAGAAGTACTGAGCTTGTTCCTGGTTTTGCATCCAGTGTCCCTTTACTTCTCTGAAGCCTCACCATCTTCCCACGTCAGATTCAGGAAAATCACTCTGTCAGAGCAGTCAAATAGAATTCCAACATACTCCCTATTGAGGAAAAATCTCTTTTTCCCAGGCTCCATCACACAACTCCCTCAGTGTCATTAAACTGGTTCTGTCAGCTTTTCTGATGGGACTTCACAAATTTTCATCTCACTTGAGTTTTTGAGCCTTTTGCACCTTGTGTCAATGCCAGGCTCATGACTTCCAGCTTTTACTACTGATTAGCATGAGGGCTACCCAGAGCAAAGATTTCTTTGAAGTGATCCACACATCTGATTTCCGTTCTGTATTAGCTATGAATAATTTTTCCTTTTTTCTCTTTGTTTGGCACATTTCCCCCATTTACTCTCCCGCTGAAATGCTTCGTCTTCTCCCATTATGGCAGTAGCATCTCCTCTTTACCTGTTACATTTTTTCATCTTTTTCTGTCTTTCCCTACAAAGCTTTTCACTAGTGGTTTAGCTTCTGCTACTCCTTCTGTGCCTTCTTCCACATTTTTTTTTGTTGTTATTATTTTGGAGTTCTTCCTTCTCTCGGCAAAAGGCCACGTTTTCTGCCTGTGACTTTCTCCAGTTATGACTCTTGCAGTTTAATATCATTGCTGCTGAGCTGATCTCAGGGCTGCTGAGTCACTTTCACCTGTGTTTGACAAAGCCTCAAATGAATTCCTCAGCACTGATCAGAGCTTTGTCACAGTATCTTTTTGCCATTCCAATTTGTTCTTTTGGCCAATTCTGACTACTGCTTGAAGTCACTACTTTGCAGTTACATTTACAGGTGGGCAATGGTCAGATTGGTCAGTGGTATCAGTAGTTTGGACCAGCTGTGTTTTGAATGAAGAAGCTGAATTTTGTTTTGTCACCTATCAAACGTGCAAGTCTTCAAGAGTATCTACAAGGTTTTAAAAAAGATACATGGAATCTAACTTAATGACTCTTTCCCAAGAGAACAAAAGATTTTCTGATTTAGACCCCTACCTCACTTCACAGTCTGTGCTGCATTATTAAAGAAGCAGAGAGTGATCCTTCCTGATCTGTCCTCCAAGTTGCCAACAATAAAATTATGGCCTTGTGGCACCAGATGTTTCACCAAAATCACTGTGTTTAAACACCCTAGAAATATAGAAACATATATAGAAATATCCTCCATGATGCCTTCGTGTTTGAATTGCTTTGTACTTTGGGATCTATGATATTCTTTGCCAGTGAGTGAAATAAAGCAACTAAAAGCTGTGTAATGCAACTACTTCATCTTTTTAAAACATTTGAGAGATCCCTTTAACATTTGATAGACCCCTTGATCCTCAGTCTCTCTAGTGATACCATAAGAGGAATCATGAAAATATATATATATATGATATATATATATATGTTTGCACATCCACATCTCCCTGCTGTACACGATTTTATACCATATTTCCTGTCCTGTCTTTTCCTCTACCATCCCTTGGTTACCTGTCCTGGTTTGGACAGGTGTCTACTAAGGAAGGCAGGAGTCCCCCTCCCACCCCAGAATGGAAAAATGTAACCCACTTCCTCCCAAACTATTATAATTTTGGAATTGAGGGGCTTTCAGGTAAGGATACGAGAAATAGGAATAACAGGTCTTTACTTATATATATATATATATANTTTTTGTTTCTCTTAAGTACCCAGCAATGTGCCTTAACATGGGGAAAAATTCTTTGAGAGGAAAAGAATACACACACACACAAAAAGAAAACCTCCTAAAACCCCAACATTACCTAAAAATAGTGCAGCTCACCTAGTCCCTCGAGGCCGTAATTTTTAAGAGCTTTTGGTGGCAGACCTTGGAAGAAGTACTCCCATATCCACATGCTCATAATCCCCCTTCACAGAGCTGCAAGTACATCTGCAGGGCATCACTTTCTCACAAAAGTACACTTCCCACACTTGCCCATGGACCCAGTAATTCTATTATTATTACTATTACTCTGAATTTGCAAGTGTGTAAGTTGGACCTACTGATCTTTAGTTCTTGTCACTATTATGCAGAGCTATTATTCATAAATACAGATGTCACATTTCCTATCTTCCATTGCTCCTCTACTGCTATTAATGTATATTTATTACACAGTAAATAGTTCAGCAGTTTTCTAGACAGAAGCCTGAAGAGGATTCTTTAGAGGAACCTTAGGAAGTTCTAAAAGAAGAGACTTAAAACTTCAGAGACCTGTAAAAGTTCCTCCAAAAAGAAGCCTGGTTTTTAAAAGCCAGTCATCTGGCTTGCTACAGGCTTTGCCTATTTATTACCATTCATTTCGTCAAGATCTGAGTGGGAACTCACAAGCTGTTATTTGCCAGGTTCTCTGTAGAGTCTTATTATTATGGCCTAGGTCAGTAATAAAGATCATGTGAAAATGAAAGTTGTATCATCACATTTTGTCAGGAACACTTTGGCAGTAATTGTCCAGAAGAGCTCTGTTCTCATACATTCTCTGCCATGCTCTGTGGCAGTGCACCACACCATCTTTTACCCCTGGTTGGTCTTTTAGTAACTGCCTGGGATCTCACATATATTCCGCACTGTTGACAAAACTAGGCCAGTGGCAATTTTCCATTTTAAGTACAGCTTGGTCATAAGAAGTGCAACCAGTATGATTTGAATAGCTGAGGTACTACTTCACTTCCCTAAAATACTCAGGATCTGAATCTGCTCTTAGTGATATGTTGACTTTTTTAAAGACAAAAAAAATGTCTTGTGACTTCCATCATAAGCTAAAGGATGCTTATAGACCTTTATCATTCTTTTTGTGAATTATTATACTCACAGTATCACTGCCAAGGTGCCTGGGGTGTTTCTTCTCAAGTGCTTTCTGTTGGCAGACCTTAACTTTTCAGGATCTTAGCTTTTTGAAGGTAGTAATTACCAGGAGTAATTACCCCCATGAAGTACAAGCATTGAGAAGTCTTCTGCAGTCACCTTTACTAAAGAGGTAACCTGATCCCATTTGCCTTCTGATTTTACTGATCAATAGCCAGATCAAAATGCCACGTATCTACTCTTCATTTCTTTCAGCACTGAAAGGGCCTTAATTTAATATCTTTTATTCTCAACTCCCATCTTTTGCTTCCTTAAACACTTTGAAGTTTGTTTCTTGATATAGTAGCATTACACCAGTCTTTCTGTTAAAATGTTGCGCTAAAAACTATTTTTTGCAACTATTTGAATATTGTAGTGCTACACGTGGGAGAGAATCCAAAGAAGTGCTGTTCTCTGACACCCACACAGCACAATGGAAATGAGCAGTTTTGCACAGCAACTTTAATCACAGACATGTATACTAACCTAATTGTGGTTTGCTTCACTAACAGTTGGAAATTCTCAAAAAGGCAGATATTTTGAATATACTTCAATATGTTCTTTCATTTTCATGATTTTCCCTCCTTGGCAGAGACTACACAGTAAGCTACTAGTTTTCTTCCTTCACTCCCAATTTCTGTCATTTTCCAATGTAACCAGCAGTTTTCTTATGCAAATACTCACTGTTCTCAAAAAGTTTGCCCTCCATACAACTTCTCATTTCATGGCAAACACACAAGATGTTTTTCACGCTGTACCAACAAGATAAAGAACACTAAAGGAATACCCAAGAAAAACTCAACTGAATGACACGAAAAGCAATGAAAAATCTATCACTTTCTATTCCTTGAAAACATCAATCATAATGGAGAGGTTTGTTAATCATCATATTATTTTTTTGCTCATGTTTCCTTCCCTTTTCCTTGAGAGGTACACATTTAGAGAAAAGTCAGCTTTCTTGTAAGATACCAAAATTATTATTGAATCCATCTTTGGTCAACTGAATGAACTGCAATGCCTCAAAGGCATCATTTTTCTTTCTAGGAAAAAGAACACTTTGTTTTATGTCTGGTTCTCACTCATTCATATGTCATGATTTCTAATGGTAAGAGGGAATCTGGAAAAAAATAAGCTCAAACTTTTTCTCAATGACTGAACAGCACTCCAGAAAAAACGAAATATGAGTATATGCCTCTTTAGTATTGTTTTGGTATTAAAGATTCAGATTCCATGTGTTTGTTTACTCATAGACTACTTTGGAGAAATGACTAATCATCACAAATGTAAAAATATGCTTTTCATGACTAGGAGGTTTTGTGAAACACAAGATTTCTATGTTACGTCTGATAAAGATATATCTTTTTACTGTGGCAGATACCTATATCAGAACACATACAAGTGTACAAGTGCAAGCATGTACACAGTTTTACATGTGTCTGATCTCAACCTACTTGTGAGAAAACAAAAATCTCCTATAAAACAATCAATATTTCAGTGTGTAAAAAGGAAGTCAAGTCCAGCTTGCAATAGTTGCATACCACTTTGCAGGTCTAGAAATATTTTTCACTCACAAGAAATGCTTCTGTCATTATGTTGTCTATGACATTAAAAGTGAGCAACATTACCAGATGAAAACCTCAAAAAATTGGAATGAAGATCTTCTGCTAAGTTAATGTCAAGCAACTAAACAGATGCCTACAACAAACTTTTCAAAACAAAAAACTTATGAATACAATTAAGTCTGTAATTTGAATCATTTAATGCACTATCATTAAATACAAAGACACTGTCAGAAACAGAAGAAGAAGAAAAAAGAATGTTATTGCTCATTCTGTGATTTCCTGGCAGGATATTAAAGTCCTTCAAAATGAGCCACACATTTGTAACACAGACACTGCAGGATCAGGAAGACTGGGGGATCAAGTGTTCCAAAAACCAAAATGGAAATACTTATCTAGTTATAGAAAGTGGATGAAGCTATTAATTTCAATAATGTAGCATACTGTGTGCACACCTACGTCTCCCAAATGTAGGTAGTGAATATATGCCAGCTTCAGTTAATTTCTTTTTAGTAAATCTTAAGTTTCAGAGAATATTCTGCATTTACTGAGGCAACAGTGAGATTGCAAGAGATGTTACCAGATTTTCAGTAAGGTTAAAGTTCATTAGCTTAGTACATAAATGCTGCATCAGCAATTTACATACATTCCTTAATATACTCATGCTTTAGTTAAAAAAAAAAAAATCTTTAACCATAGAATCACACTTAAACTCTCTAGCAACTAGAATTATTCAGAAAGATTTCTGTGTGCCATAATTATTTTTCAGCTAGTCCCTCAAATATACTGAAACCAAACATCATTCCAAGTAGTGGGAAAACAGAGACTTTCAAAATCCCAAGTTTCTAAAATCCCCATTGTGAAGGTACCCCCGGAGGGATGGGCCTTGGGAGTG
>VYZQ01011198.1:19288-37443 GCA_013400655.1 Mystacornis crossleyi
TTGCAACTTCTGTCTGGGCATAGGCATCATCACAGCGTGAGTATAGGTGGGCCATCTCCATTTCTGATTTGGCCAGGTTGATAGCTTTGTTGAACATTTCAATGGCTTTATCCAGATTACCTCTGAAATAAACAAAAATTTAGCCCAGTTAAGAGTGCCAAAGCAATCTTGTCATCTCTAAAACATCCTTTTTCTTTCAGGACTTACCCTCTCCACCATTAATAACTCTAAAGGACTTCAGGAGGAACCACCACAAGAACTTGTGGTGATGCTGAGTAAACTCAGAGAAGTTGTCCCAAGCCTAAGCAACTAGGACAGCTGTTAAACAGCCCCCCTCTTGAGAGCCCCAACGGGTCGGTGGTGCAGGACAAAATGTTCTCCACAGGACACCAAGTTCACTACAAAGATAATGCTGGGTGACAGAATGAACTTTTATCTCCCCTGAAAGGACTTAGTATACAAAAAAGAAAAACTAGCACAGACAGAAGCACATTATTTAAATAGGAAATGCTTGCAAAATTTCACATGGCAATAGTTTGTCTGTCCTTTAGAGGACTAGACATAGTAGAAAAAGACTCAATTGTACTGTCAGCTACACCCCAAACCTTTGCACAGTTGCAATACAATGTCACAGAGCAGTGCATTCCTCTTTCCCCCCAGAACTGCAAACTGGAGTCCTGTTGGCTGCAAGAGATAAAAGCACCCACCTGCCAACCAGAACTGCTGCCACAGGAGATTAATTCTTTGATGGGGTTTGGATCGAGAGTGTTGCATAGAGGATGACAAGTCTCATGGGGCCTTCAGATTTTTGNATAACTGCAGAAGTAACTAAGAACTTTTAACACTGCAATTCAGCATTACCTTTGCACTTCAATCGTTCCCATGGTCTCATATGCAAAATCACATTTGTTATCAATTTCAATGGCCTTGCTTATGAGTTCTAATCCTTTGTCTAAATCTTGCTTCCACTGGAGCTGAAGTAAACTACAAGAGAAAGAAAAGTTCAAACAGATTTCACATACTCCTCCCAAAACCCTCATCATGGTAAGCAAAACCATCCCAAATGTATAATGTGTATGATTTCTAATGCAGGCAGACAGTAACTTAGTAACTCCACGACTTTTAAAAACACCTATGTGAAAGTCACTTTCAATAAGCCACATTACTGCTTTAACGACTCTTAAGAAAGGCAATTTTTTCCCAAGAGGACTTGGTACCTGTTGTTTTATGAAAGAAAAAACTTCAACACAAAGATGAAACTAACAGGGCTAAAGGAGAAGCCTGATATACTTCAGGTAGATACTTGATTAGCAATGAACACTGATGAAACTTTCCTGAAACTTATTTGCAGCTTAGTCAAGACAAAATATAGAAATTCATTTAGGAGCATGAAGATGCTTCCACAGAGTTATTTTTCCTGGCTAAACTTCTAAACATAAACATGCAATTCAGGTTGATTCATCTAAATACAGCGACTGCTCTCGACCAAAAGGACTGCAAACTCAATACATACCCTTTATGAACATACGTAGTGGCATTGTCTGGCTCAAGGTCAATGCATTTATCATACATTTCATCAGCCTTGCCAAACTGCTGTTGATCAGTTAGTGCCTGAATCAAAAGAGAAACCTGTTTGTCAATAAGCAACCAAAGCGTGCGCTCTGCACTCGGCTAATTCTAATTAAAACTGTATTGACAACGTGAGATTGGATGCAGTTCATCTATGGTAGAGCAGGCCAGGCGCATCAGTTTGCAGAGTTAAGTTTCAAAATTGAGGCTTTCTGGAAAGCTTCTGTGCTTTAAGTGCACAAATTACTGACCACACGGTCACCTGTAATGGGAGATCCATTGTGGAGCACCAGCAACATGCCGTGTGCTGTAAATAAAAACCAGTCTAAAAGTCTGTACCTGCAAGCTTCAGCTCTTCCTTTTTCAAATACACTTCTTTCAGAAGCAAATGCCTACATACTGCCAACCTACTTAAAATCAGAATGTCTCATGCTTCCTACTAAAACCAGCAGTATGTCCTTAGACAAGAAATGCCAGTCTCTGTTACAAGTGCACTCCGAACAGCTGTTCTAAACCACTACATGCCACTGGTAGCAGAACAAAAATGTCACCCTAGTTCCACATCTGACTCTCAAATTACGCAGACAATCCCTGACATTCATCAGCTGAGATGCCACACACATGAGGAAGGGGGGAATCATGCAGGAATGACCTCTGTCTCCTAATAACCACCCTCAACTCTCATTACTTATATCCTGCTCCACCAATTCCCTCTGTGCTTCCTCTACCCCAGAATACCCATAACACCCATAACCATAAATGCAAGGAGCTTATTCAAGACAGCGTGTGTTATCTCAGTGTCAAAAATCTTCCTCTTTATCTTGGCTATAACATAACATTTCTTCAAATAATAAAGTATAAGAGAATACAGCATTTTCTTTAAAAGAGAGAAAAACATACCTGAGCATAGAGTGCATAGCCCTCAGCACACTTCGGGAATTTTTTAATGACATCTTCAAAGCCTTTCATGGCTGCTTGCACAGTCAAAGCATTACTTCCTGTATAAGCTTGGCGATACTATTCCAAGGAAAAAAAATTAAAAGAAAAAAATTACACCTTCACCAGACTAAAAAAAGGCTGATCAGGCCTCTACCCACCTCCCCAGGGGCTGCCTACATCATAATAATTCAACGTTATTTTACATAAGCTGAGAGAATTGGGATTGTTCAGCCTGAAGAAGAGAAGGCTTCGGGGTGACCTAACTGTGGCCTTCACATGCCTGAGGGGAGCCTGTAAGAAAGATGGAGGTGGATTTTTTACAAGAGCATGTAGTGACAGGACAAGGGGGAATGGATCCAAATTGAAAGACATTAGGATATGAGGAAAAAATTCTTGTAAAGGTGGTGAGACACTGGAACTTCTTCCCAGAGAAGTTGTGGATGCCTCATCCATGGCAGTGTTCAAAGTCAGGTTGGATGGGGCTCTGAGCAACCTGGCTTAGTGGAAGGTGTCCCTGTTCATGACAGGGGACTTGGAATGAGAAGATCTGTGAGATCCCTTCCAACCCAGGCCATCCTATGATTTTGTGCTAAGTTCTGGAAGGTGACAAGCCTGTACATCCTACCAAATCTGGTTTTGGGAACCTACCACATGTCCAAGTGTCTGGACTTGGAGAGGAAAATGGGTGAAAGAAGGAAGTCATAAGGCCTGATAATTGTGATAGCCTCCCTGTATTTCAAATGCTTAGAAATTCCAAACTTGGCATTCCTCCTCGTTCACACCATGCAAAGCTGTCCTGACAAGATTCTTGCACACTGAGTCACTGTACTAGCTTGAAATAGTTTGTTTTCAATTTCTTGATGATTCCATTTTCCACAATAGTAAAGCTTTATTAAAATCAATGTTATGTGCTCCAATTAGAGTCAAGATTTTTGCTCCTCTCACACAAAACAGAAAAAATGTTCTACTGTTTGAACAACGAATGTTTCAGAAGGAAAGCAGCAAACCCATACTCCGACTGAAGAAACTGCTGCATTATTCCTTTACCTTCTTATTAAAAGACAGAGATGTTTGTTGCCCTACTTTGCTGTTAAATTGGAATAAACCAGAGAAACAGAACTCTTTTTTTCCAGAACCCTTTAAACAAAAAGCCCCCAGATTAACCCCAGCACGTTACCTACCAGAGCGAAACATTTCTGTGCTTGCGCCAAGGCAGAATTGGGTCGCAGTCGGATACATTCATCAAAGTCTTCCACAGCCTCCTCAATTTGGTCAAGCAGGATTTTCAGCTAGCCACAATGAAAGAAAATCCTATTTCTCTATTTCATCTGTGCTTCAGACACTTACACGATAATTCAATTAGCATCAGTTACTCACATCATCTCCAGCTCAGTTTTAGAACTGTCTAGAAACCTACAAAACCCATAACTAAAAATCACTGTTAGAATATATTATCAAAGCCACCAGCGAAACTTTGGCTACCTACACAAGCAGGCAATGACCCTGTGTAGGGATTGAGAATGCTTGCATTTTAGATTGCTGCCATCACTGCTTCAGCGTTATGTCCAGTCTCCAAAATTATGCCATATTTTCTTAAGTTGTTTTGCCTCTCTGTAGCCAGTATCTGTGGACTTTTTGGACGTTGAAGCATTTCAGCTTTTCCAGCTTGCATTTCAACTTCTTTTGTTTGGTTGGGTTTTTTCTGGTTTTGTTCTGACATTCTTATTCCTCCACAGGAGCAGAGTTCACTTCATCATTCTCTTACTTTACTGTGAAGCTACTGTAAAACACTCATTTTCAATCTCCAGAAAACTTTCATTCCCTTCAGTCAGCACATAGCACCATTTTCATTTCTGAGCACTAAAGAGGTCTAACAAATTCATGGAGAAAGACCCTTGATCCATGGAAGTCTTCCTTACAAATATGACTTAGCCTATCTGCATATGCTGGTGTTCCTTTTTTACTTCCAGCACCGTTCATCTTGCCGGTCTGTGGCAGCAGGCTTCTCTAGGGCTAGAAGTTAGTCAAGGACACAGCGGTGTCACAAGGCAGAGAGGGATGAGCTGAACAGATCCAAGTCCAGGCCACAGGGCTGCAGGTGTTATCAGGGACACGTTACCTCCACTGTAACAAAGCTTCCTGCTGTGCAGATGCTGCTCTGCCATCCAGGCCCCTGCACAGAACAGCTTTTATCTGCTTTAAACATACACAAGCCCCAGCACTTGTAAGTCACAGTTTATACTGACAGAGGGCTTTCCTATAGCTCTAGAAATAAACTGCTTCTGCCTGACCTGAACCTCCAAAGTAGACTGTATGTTTATCTCACTAAAGTTCCCAATTAAGAGTTCACGTTTTTCTGCCACAAACAGTACAAAGTGTCTCCAACGACACCGTTTTTCCTTTTAGTATATACTGAAATAGCCAAGTGTTGGGATCAAATCTCTAAGGTTTCTTACTTGTCCTCGATGGTGGTAAACATCAGCATTCTGAGGATCAATGTCAGCAGCCATGTTGAAGTCCTGAGTGGACAGCACAGGCTGCTGCTGCTGCATGTACATACTGCCCCGTTTGATCAGAGCGTTGGCTCGCAACTGCAAAAAATGGTCAGACAAACATCAGCCACTCCAGTGTTTCTCCACATTTAAGGCTCCATTACAATCACAGTAAATTTTTCATTTGGCTAGTTTCTTCCACTGACGGGTTTCAGTTATTCTACGCAGGAATAAGTTTCATATTGACCCTAAATGAATCAGCTCCTTTACTTAATTTCAAAAATGTCAGCCTATGCTTCTATTTCAGTTGATTTCCATGCCCCCCCGCAAATCCTTCTCAATTCCTATGTTTACAAATACATCAATGTTTTTTGAAGCAGTTGAATATGCAAGTGCAATTAAGGTTTTTCACTTATCCAGAGTGGGTAGGCCTCCAATTCATTCAACTTCCCTCATTTTTTAGTTTGTACTACTTATCTCCTTTAATTTGTACTGCTCAGTATAGCTGCCTCAAAAATCAACAAGCCCTTGAAAAAAACAGTTTGTCAGGAAGAAAACAGTAAATAAACCAGAATACTCCCATTAAAACATCTGAAAATTTGGAAAAACAACTTCTTGAAGCATATGGCAAGCTTATCATCTAACTTCTCAATCCCAACTACAATCCAGCTGTGACAGATTCTTACCTTCACATTTGCATCTTCCATGTTGATGACCTGATCTAGGTCTGGTTTGGCAGCACTTGCATTGCCAATAAGTAAGTAGAAAGTAGCTCGCAGAAGCAAAGCTTCTGCCATGTATTTTCCCTTTGCTTCAATTTCTTTTGTGCTTTCACTGATAATTTTGTCATAGTTCTCTTCTTCCATATATTGTTTTGCTCTCAAATAGCCAGAGCTGTAAATGATGTAAAAACAGTGGTGTATATACACGCATTCACTGAACACTGCAATTTCCATTCAGTTGATTCATCAAATCATTACAAATACTAACTTGTGCTATACTTTTACAACACCAGCAGAGTTCCATTGGAACATCCATTCCTGGATGGAGTCACCATACACGAAAAACAGTTTGCACAAAAACTGGCTAAATTACACTGGAAATAAAGAAAAAGATGTTTTAAAGCTTTTGAATGTGAGCTTCATTTGTCCCTTGAGGTTTTTCTTCACGTGAAGAACAGAAATAATCTCTGCTTTAAAACAAAACGGTGGAACTCATGGACAGGAAAGTGATATATTAAACCTAGCAACGTGCAGCCTTTATGGGGAAGAAAGGATTTAACAGCAAAAAAATTACAGCACTGCCTTGTTCTCAGCTGTGTCCTGGATTCAGTCAATCTGCCTGTAGATCAGGACATTTTCTCCTACTTAAAAAAAAAAAAATCATAATGCTGTTTGCAATGGTTTCCAAACTGACAGCATTGCTATCTTCCAAAAATAATCTGGAAAGCAGCATAGTGAAAGAACCATTTATGTGGTGCTCATGCTCCCCCCTAAAAAAAAAATCAAAACAAAACCACAAAACCAAATTTTTCTATGCCAGAACAAACTTTATGGGCAATTTGATTCCTGAAAGACAAAACACCCTTTCAGCCTCAGGTGCTGTAAATGCGTATTTTCACTTTAACATTCCCTTTTCCTAGCTCATCTTCTCCCTTCCAGTCCACAGGCTAACTTGCTCTCTTCCTTGGAAATCTTCCTTCAGTATAAAATATTCCTTTCCCGAGAAGCATCATTCAGCCCTCTCCAGTTCTCCCATCTCCTAAGATTTACTGTGGTACTGTAGTAAATATTCAGCATATTTTTCCAATCTCATTGTTCTTTCTCTGTTTAGTGCAAATTTGGAACTAGCCTGGCACCTTTCACTAAGGTTTCACTTACAGTACCGATACCATTTATATCAAAGGATTCCCCATGCCAAGCACTACGCAAACAGCAGCACGTTACACTGAGCAGAATGTCCAAATCACTGAAAACTTAATTCCAGTATCAAACAATTCCAATATCCCAACTGTACAGTACACTCACTTTTCTTTTACTTCGGAAGCCTCTCCCTCCTTGTCCTTATCTTCATCTGATTTCTCACCCTTAAGCAAAGGTTGGGAAATTATATCATCTGTGAAAGAACTGAAGTAGGATTTAATGAACTGGGGTGAGGGCATCAGAGGCTCCCGATTCTGAAACAGAGAAAGATAATTCCAAGTCATTAGGTGGTAAGATCAGATGGTAAAGATGGAAATGGGTAACAAATGTGATTATTAAAAAAAACAGATGGAAGAATCAATGTACAACTTCCACTATCTCATCTGATAGCCTGATATTTTGGATTTGCCAGTTTGATGTTTAGGGATTCTTTAACTTCAGATCACAGTGCAATACCCATCACCAGTGAAAATAAAGTGGTGATATTTGGGGGGGAGGGAGATTTCCACATATGTGGTTAGAAATAAGGACTCTTAGGGTTCCTATCATAAGACATTAGGGAGATGTACCAAAGCATTGGGTGTGCACATAAACTGGGTGAAAAATGCAAGCTGGTGATTTAAGCATGAGCCTAAATTCAAGGAGATTCTGAATGGCAGTTTTCTCTTTCCTCCAACTTGTCCAAGAAAAGCTGCTGTCATTGTTACAGTGGAGACTAATGAGGCAATATTCTAGTTCTGTGTGGAACTTGGCCCAGATACCACACATTTTACTTAAAGTCACAGAAGCAACACCTCTCAGGTACTGAATCTTTTCTATAGCCAAAAAAATATTTCTTGCCCAAAATAAATTGCACACAAGAATTACAGTTCAATCTCTCTTGCAAGAAAACAATGAATGCACTCTTCTGAAGCCCACCTATCTTGTGATGCTACGTCCACCACACTCACAACACAATGTGTCGTTACCTCGACACGACACATTTACATGAATTTCTGTAGGAAAGAAATTCAGCATCTCAAAACCAACATGGATTTCAGTACTTCAACCACCATCAAAAAACAAGCAAGAATGCTTTAATAACAAGCAAGAACGCCTTAATACCTGTCCCAACCTTTCCCTAAACCTACAGCCATTTAAAATGACTGCTCCTGCCTACCCCTATGCTTCCACAGTTCTCTCCTCTGCAGTTTCCAAACATTCGTGCATATACACCTGTTCCAACACACCCAGTTTCCATGAAGTTGCAAGTTCAGAAAAGCCCTATGTAGGGCAGCACACCAACTTAGAGTGTCTCCTGAACGTTATAACAAATTTCATTATTAAAGGGAAACAACTGCTAGAAGTAGATCTCTCTTCCCTGCTGAGATTCCAAAGACTTTGGAGAGGTCCCAAAGGAAAATAACATTGGTACAATGGCAGCTTTGTAGAAACCAGTTTGTGTCGCTTCTTACACTTCAGCAGATGAAGACAGTCACTTGTTTACAACATCTGACAGAATGCCAACAACCAATTTTTCAACAACTGGTCAGGTGAAATAACAGTTAGTCAGCAATATCACAAGTCCTACCTTGTACTTCTCTTTGGCCTTTTCTTTTCCAAGGAGTTTAAGAACTTTATCAGCTAATAACATACTTTGCTGGTTTTGGAAGGCTTCTAAAATGCAGACTGCAGTGACATCTACGAAACAACACAAAAAAGTGAGATTAAAGGAATTCTGATAATCACTGGAGTGCACTAAAATGTGCCACTGAATACAATGAAGTACTGCCAAACTAATATATGTCCTCTTCTCAGGCAAAAGCCTCTGTTTCCACTTTGCTGTATTTACTGTATTTTTCAAGACACAAATTTGTCTCCAAAATGATCTTCCTGGGATAAAAGGACTTCACGACAGCGAAGGAAAAGAAATTACATTTATTTTTCTCTTCATGTTTTTATCTAGAGACAAACACACTGAACACTGAAAATGCATACCTCCATCAGGGGCTTTCACCATTTGGAAACTTTGAGGAGAGTAATTATGTTCATATGATGTTCACATTGAAACTGCTAACATAGCTTCTCTTCTGGGACTGGTCTTTATTTTCTACTTCTAAAATTCACATTCAGTCCCATCACATTTCACTTACTACTCAGTTTAAGAAATCTTCCTGTATTCTATCTCAAATTTTTCTGCTCACCTCTATGACTTTGGAAGGGAGCAAGGAGAAATACCTTGCTGGCCTATTTAAAGAGCCAGCCCCTATCACATGGCTTTCATTCACACAGAGAAACCTCTGCAAATGTTAACCTGCTGCTGCCCGAGTGAAGCGTCACAGTGGAAACGCACTCTTACCACACTCTCTTTCTCTGGATCCTCCACTTCATGCAACACTACCACGGGTTTTCCCTGTTTAGTTTTCATTTAAACATCAGTGAAGATGAACAGAGCCTGGACTTGAAATTCAAGCCGTGAACTGTCTGAATAGGCTTGAAAAGTAAATGTCTTACTCTGGAGTTTTAGTACAGTTTCTGTAATTCTACACTGCTAGAGGGACTATTAAGCCGTCATGTATACAGAAGCTCCCTGCAACTCTGGCATGGTCAGGAAGCACATCAGAGTCCCTGGGAAAATATGGTATCCCCAGAAAGAGTGTGTTATACAACCCCAGCAGACACACTCTGCCCAAAGACTGTTGCACTCCAGGCTTGGCTGCAGCAGCATCATCTTCCTAAATTATACTGCCAGGGATCACTGGAGGAGTTTTCTGCTGCTAGTGGCAGGGGTTTTGAGGTTTGTCAGGTTTTGCATTCCTCCACTACATGGGCATACCCCTGCTTCCTGGGATTTTCTGGCCATATGTGGTCGGCAGGTAAAAGCAGAGTCATAGAAAAACAGTGTAGTTCCAAAAAAAAAAAGGCAAGAAAGCTTCAGATCTGAAAAAACTGCGAGCAAAAAATCAAATACAAATCAAGGCTGAAAATAATTGCCACTAACATTACTGCTGTTAACACTAAAAATAAGTTACATTTAAAACTGTCCTACTGTCACAGGGACACTTGATCTTTCTGGGGCTTTTAACACCTGACAGCTACATAAGGCTTAGATTTTATTACAGCACTCTGGAAGTGCAGCTGATACATAGTGGTTGCAAAGGAGTGCACTAAGTGAACTAAGTTGTCCTTTTCTAGTCACTATGGTCTTAAAGGGCATAAAGGCATTCTCCCAGCAGATAAACAGAGAGATAAAATTTCCACATCTAATTTATCTTCTAATTTGGCAGACCTAATTCTCAGCTGTTACACATAATGAAACTAATTTAACAGTTAGATCTGCCAGCCAAAGCGCTGCCTTATTTTCTGTCCTTCTTTGATAATGAGCACAGCTGAGAATTTCATTTGTCTTTTAACTTAACAGCAGCAGGAATTTCACTTGATGAAATTTGTATGGGTAATTTCAAGCAGTGTACTGTAGCTCAAAAGCGCCCTGAGACAACACTTCCGACCTGTAGTTCTTAACTTCCATGGCTTCTCAGTTACATCTTCCTGACAGTTCAAAATGTATTCTATCTAGGAATAGCACTTGGAAGGATTTGACACAGTAATTTCTGCCAAATACATAGTATTAATATAAAAAAAAAAAAAATCAATTTGTTCTGGTTTTCATAAGCTATGCACCAGAATAAAATGCTGCTGAAACTGTTTTCCCTCTAATATCTGTCCAATGCATTTCAATTACTGTAATACTTTTATTTCTGATCATGTATCTCTACCTGGAAAAATACCCTCATTTCTGTAGTAGTAGTATAATTTCCCTAAAACAAACTGAGAAGAAGAAAGTCTGTTTAGTGCATGGAAAGAGAATGACTCTTGTCCTGGTTGTCATGTTAGATGAAATCTGTTCTACAGTGAAGGAGTTTCCTGGAAAAAGAATACATTGAGTTGCTACAGTAACATCAATTTCTCAGCAGTTATTTCCGATGTAAGCAGGAGAGAGCTTGAGAAATGTGAAAAGGTTTCTTCTGATGAGAGAAGAATATGTATTTGCAGAAGCTATGAATGGTTTTAAATAAATAATCCTGTATTACTGTAGCTACAGAAATAAAAACAAAACAATTCCTGAAGTTGCCATCTCCAAAGCAGCAGAGCTAATTCCACTTTTAAGTATACACAGCATGAGCCACTCACCTTCTAAACATTCCTTCTTATTGTCTAGCTTCTCATGGGCCTTTGCACGTCTGAAGAGAGCTTTGACATATTTAGGGTTAAGCTCAACAGCCTTTGTGCAGTCTTGTGCCACTTCTGTCCATTTTTGCTGTGGGCAGAAAAACAAGACAGTGAGAGAGGCCCCTGTGTTGGCTTCCCACAGCTCCGCGGTCACGCGCAACCAACGCGGCTGCGGCCCCCTGGGCTCCGGTTCTCCCCGCCTGCCTCTGCTTCTGCAAGTCCCTCTGGGAGAAACTGCCTGGGCACCACTGCAAGCCACCTGCACCAGAAAAGCCACAGAACAGAAACGGGATTCCTACAGAAGTATTAAACCAGACAGAGTACCAGTCCCGTGGGAGAACACAGTGAGTTGATGCAAAGATGCTTGCAGGAGGTAACACTGGGACTGAAAGACTGGTGTAAAACAACTAGAAGAAAAAAGATGGAAATATAAGGAAAGCAAACAAGTTTACCAAAGTGCTATAAGTGTTTTTTTTTTTTTTTTAATTATTTAAATTGATTAAAACATGCTTTTCTAATAGAGGAATCACATACATTTGGGATTCATTAAGGCATGCATTTGTGTTAGACAAGAACTGTTTTACCTCTCCTCTAGCATCAGATTTGTGTAAACACAGTCTCTCACTTGATACTTCAGACTGTACAAAGCCAACTTTTCCACTCCTTTATACGGCTCACCAACTCGACCTCATAAGCAAATCCATCATACCATAATAAGCAACACAGGGTGACTTCTAAAATAACATCAAGTATACTCAGCTGTCGAGTAAATGTTACTTCTCCATTTGCAAAATTTAGGTCTTGGCCTTTACTAGGATCTCTGTGATTTTTTTGTTTATATTTTGAAGTAGCAGCCTTCCAAAATACTTGGCCTTTCACCTTTCTTTCACAGGTAAACACTCAAGATAAGTAAAACTAACTTATACGCAAGAAAATTGTTCGAGAGAGTAAGAAATTAAAACTTTGTCTTAGAAGAAAAGGATGCATAAGAATTACATAAGATAGACTGAGAGTAGTTAACAGAAAATAATTATAGGTAGTAAAGTATGATGAGCTGAAAAAAGCTGCAACAGCGTCTTGTTGTGAAGGCAGCAGATGTTATCACTTGCGACATTTCAATGGATGAGAGTGACAAAATTCAAAATTGATAATGCTACTTTTTATAATAAACACGTAATTATCTTTAACTTCTTACCAATTGTTCATAGGCAGCAGCTCTATTTTGATAGAAGGTAGAAAGATCAAGGTTTTTCTCAGGAGGGCACAGGCTGATAGCCTCAGTATAACACTGAATAGCTAGTTCATATTTTCCTGCTTTAAAGTATTTGTTCCCTTTGTTCTTGGCTGCTTGGGCTCTACCAAGAGGGCTCTGAAAAAGAAAGTGATAGGTCAGTTCAAATTAAAAAGGCATCACAGTACACAAGCTATGCACTTTAGGGCTCATCTCCAAAGATATAAAAATGGATCTGGGTTGTAAATTCTAGCCCAGACTTCTGAAAAATCGCACTGATTTCATTTCCTGGAAACATTCAACAATTTTCTTTTGCAAGTGTATCAGACAGGAGACAACCTTTTCACAAGATTCACTACAATGTTAATAACCAATGCAGTGATTTCTGTTTGGAAAGCCAAAGAGACTGTAATCTTTTACACGGCTGGTGGTCAGAAGAACCAATGAGGTAAGTTGTTTCTCCAAAGGCTGAACGTGCAAAGACAACAAAGCCCTCAAAGCAATTCAGACAGAAGAGTTTCCTGCTGAAATACATACAGCCTGTAAGACCAGAGGTGACTCATCAGACCATGAATTAAATATGGAAAACATCTCGTGGAAAGACCTACTGAACAAGACAAATAAAACCTGTAAGGAAAATAAAGCTGGCTTGCCTTTCATGCACTAGACAAATCAACTTTATAGCTGACTCCTCTACAGCTTCACACACTCTGCTTCACACAGTGACAAGTGTTGGACCATCGCTATCTTAGCAGGGGATGGGAAACTTTATCCACCGGCCTGAGATCCTGCTAAATGCATCTTTATGTTCTGCACCACATGCTGATGATCTGTATTTCTGCAGAAACTAACATTGCTACTTGCAACCCCTGGATTTACTAATCAGTTATCAAATCTTGTGGTTTGTAAGGGATCAGATGTAAAAATGGTCTCTCTATCAAAGGGGTGTGACCCGCATTCAACAAATAAAGAGCAGTAAAAGATTCTAACATTGATCTTCTGGATTTCTGCTCCCCTGTCACAGCTTTGCTTCATGGACAACATTTTGGGGCAGTTCTGCCAGACAAAAATGAACAGATGTATGAGCACACATGCCATTCTACCAACCTTTCTGAGGAGGGAAAGACTACAGACTGGGGACAGGAGTGCCTTTAACAATAGCTGCAGGATTCACTGCATCTCACCTGCATTTCAGCTCATCCAGGATCTGCTGGGAATTGTCCCTGCTGCTCTTTGACCATACTTCTGCATCCTCTCCCCACTCATCCACTGCCAGGGCCAAACTACAACCAGAGAGCTGTAACACGAATTTGAAAGCCACTTTGCATTTCATTTGCCCATTCCCCTTAATGTCTCCTCACTTCATTCCAACCTGATCATTTTTTGCATCTAAGTGATTTATCTTAAAACTGAAAAACTGAGGGGAAGCCAGGACTTGCTCTACAACCTGTCTTTTAAGGCCTGGATCCCCATCCTGGCAGCAGAGAATCAGATAATGGGTACTAGCCTTAGTCCCTACATAAAAGCAGGCATCCAAATAGAACAAAAGTATCTTAGAGGCATTCTCCTGAGGGGAGACTTACAAGCGAAACCGTATAAGGGAGAGAATTTCTTAAATATCCCTACTGCCAGAAAAGCTCTTCTCTCACAAGTCATTAATCATTGGGCTCACAGGAAATCAATCTGCACCATCTTCATTGTTCACAGAACAAGGCAATTTGCTAGGCTTTCAGATTTTTCTATTGTAAGGCTTTGAATTTAATTTGATAAAAGATTATTAACTTCACCCCATACACTGTGTGTAACTCTATGGATACATAAGTGAGAATTGGAGTGCAAAAATTTTTACTGAGAGCCAAGTAACTGTGTATCTGATAAGTTGTTTCTTTAAAACTTAATCAAAGTCTCAAAAGGTTACATTTATTTTGAGCAGATCCTAAATTTACCTCCAAATACAACAATGCTTTTCTTTTAACAAAGGGAAGGGTTATGCATATGCTGCAAACTTAAATGCATGCAAGTCATCTTGAATTTTTTCTTGGGCATTTCTAGAGCAAACCTCATTAGAAATGCTTTTGTGTAATAATCTTACAAAATTCAGTGCTGTTCCGATTAACTTGGGTCAAGAAAGAAAAACAAACGGTATGGGCCACGTTGTAACATTCATACATGTGCTCCCAGTGGGAAAATTATTTAAGACTGCAGAGATTAAGCCTAACTGCAACTAGATTACTACTTTATGATCACTGCCAATTGCTGCAGCCCAGGGATCTCCCATGGCAGTGGGTGCCCCAGGATGAGCGGGCCGTGTGCTCCATGCTAAGCGCTCCGAGAGCCCTGCCCCACAGTCCCTGAGTGAAGGCACAAAGCCACAGATGAGGGCTGCTGGGTAACACCCAACGGCTGCTCCAGTGCCAGGCGTGGGAATTGTAACTGGAAACAAGACGTGGGCACGTCTGGGGCCAGCACTGGTGCTCTGCCGGTTTTTGGGAAGCATCAAGTCTTCAGACAAGCCTACCAAGTGCACACAACAGTGATCAAAAACTTGAGAGACTACAGACGTGATGTCAGTTATTAAAAGCAGTAACTCCATTATATGAGTAAACTTTTAGTAACAGTTGCAGGGTTGCAGATCATACAGAAATGAATCATGGAACGTTGGCTGACTCCATGGGTACCCCCTGCTGCACTCACTGCACGAGGCAAGAAAGGTGGGGATGAAGAGTCAGAACTTAGAGCAAAACATGCTCTCATGCAATAAAGCAGTGCCCAAGGCAAGGAAGAAATCAACTTGTTTGTTTGTCTATGCTGCCTTAAACCGGACTGCTTGCTCTGAGATGTTTTATCTCTGCACCCTTACTCAAACTGCTCTGCTGTAGCTCTCAGTATGCACCCAAAACACCACCAAATCCAGTGCATGTTGGGTTTGGTGAGGTTTTTAGCTGTTGTTGGAGGTTTTTTGGTGGCTGTTTATTTAAAAAGAAAAGATACTAAAGAACTCACGTTACATTATAGTCTGCAATACCTTTTCGTGATAGCACTACCTTTTCATGATAGCACTAATAAGAATATGAAAATTAATTCTCCACATCAGGTCAGTTTTTGAAGGTTTGTCAAGCCCTAAGTTTAACCCTGACAAATTTTTTAAGCATATTTTAAAAAATTCCTTCTCAATTGCTACACTGGACATACACATGATGCGTACATATGAAACTGATTATGCAAACAAACTTCACGTACCTCACGCACAAGTAATCAAAACCCTCACTTCTTCCATTTTCTTGCCAAAGTAATAATTCTAGACATGATTTCCCAATTACACTGCTTCTCCTCACCTGATCTATTGCCATCCTATGTGGCACATGGGACATTTTTTATCCCCAAGGTGAAAGTCCATATAGAGCAAGAAAAGCTCTCCAGTTTGTCATATTTTGGTCAAAGAATCTGTGCAACAACCAAACCAGCTCAATAAAATGAATCTAAGTTCATAACAGCTCAACAAAACAAGTAACTCAGAAGTTATTTGCAGCTACACAAAAAATAGCTCAGAAGTACTTAGAACTGCTTTCAGCAACTGTTCACTAACAAGTCTTAGAACAGAGCTTAGCCAAAGGACACTTGTGAAATTGAGTTATCAGTTATCCAGGCACCTGAACAAGCAGACTGTGAACTGTTTAAAGAATAGACAACACTGACAAAATATTCTTAACTTCTACTTTAGCCTCAGCAAATGGGCTTTCCTCACAGAATGTTTCGGAACTGCGTACAAACAGCAACTTAATAGCAACAGACTGCCAGCTGCAAGAATAATAATGCTCAGTAACTCCCAGGAATGGCAATATTGTTAAACTAGCAGTTCAGAACTTTATAAATTTAAGGGAGATTTATTCAAAGCAGAACAAGAAATTTCCTGCCAGCCAGTGATGACAGCAATTCGCAACAGAACCACGACCAGAGAGTTTCAGCGTTTTCTTTTGGCTGAAAAGGATTTGCATGACCCGTTGTCTGACAGATGATATGGAAGGCAACTACTGTTTCAGCCATCTTAATTCAACTTGCAAAAAAATAAAGCCTTGGTCTAGACCTCTTTTTCATCCTTTCCAAGTGAGAGGACCGTCCTAACGAGATGAAGTACCAGGAAAAAAAAATCCTATTCTTTTCTGAATACCTATCTTTCCACTACCTTTTTTTTTTTTTACTAAGGTTCATCTCAAGTCTAATTTCAAACAAACGCATTAACTGAATAGAAATGGTTTTAAAAATCTCCTTAGCACTAAAACCACTATGAGAAAAAGTATGTTTACATGAGCTTTAGAAGTAAATTCAAAGCACAAGCAAGGATGTATTATAGTCAGAAATAACGAGGTTGAAGTTTACAGGACAATTTCACAATGTGCTCAGTCAGTCACCTTCCTGTTAAATGAATTTGCCATCCACGCCTTCCATGAATAAGCGAGCTGCACATGAGCTGCCAAGCGTCTAAGAACTGTTCTACTGCTGCTGTACACACATTTAGTTTTCTACACCTGTCCATTACAGCTGTCGTGAAACAGAAGACGTACAGTAGCTTGATAGTGAGACTGAGCAACAGGCGCACAGTACAATAGAAATGACTTTTTAGTTATTTTGCTTAGATCAGTTCAGCGTAAGTACCAACTTGAGTGTATCTAGACCAAGGGGTTCAATTCGTTCATATCCTGATCTGGTGTCACAGCAGTGAGAGAGGCAGAATTCAGCAATTGCTACTAAAACAGATACTGGCAAGAAGCCTCGCTAGTTGGCTGCTGATCCCGATATGTGGCACCACAAAGGCCGAGGAGTTTGTCACGTTCACCCTGCACTCGAGGACTATACCCAGCTCACAGGAAAGAGTGCGGTGACAGAGAACTGCCGTGGACCCCTACGGCTTTGTCTGCAATACACAAGGCCACTCAGCTGACCTCCTCTCACACCAAACACAGGGGTACCCTGTGAACTTGCTGAAAGAGTTAAGGGGTGAGATTTGGACTATCAGAGAGCTGCAAAAGGAATTGATTCCAACTTCAGGGGAAAAAAATACTGAAGCAAGCAACACATTACCTCACTGACTAACCAGTGCTCACTCCTTTAAGACAAGGACGATATACAGCCCGCTAAGAATTTATCATGGAAAAAGTTAAAAAAAAAAGAATCAATTGGGCACCAACTAAAGCAATATATGGAATGCACTCCATATTTTAGTCAGGCACTATTCCCTACAAACTAGGAGAGCACATACAAAGCAACTGTTACTGAGTGACTGAAACACATTCCATCTAAATTATAAGAAACAACAACAACTGTCATTAACAGATACAATTTGGCTTTATGACCTTTGAGTCATCCATAGATGCAGTTTTATCACCATCACTTAACTGGTCCAGTAATAGCAGTTTACTGTACTGCTGAGGAGCTGTGCTTACAGGAGAAGGAACCTCAAAAGTAGTTCAGCTTTTCCCAATATAGCACCTGTGCTAAGGGCTTCTGCCAACACACTGTCAGTCACAGATCACACACTTGGCCAGTGCATCGATGCCAGGAGAATCCTCTGGTGTAGACATGGCCTGGGGAAAAAAAATGTGAGGCCTGTGCAGCAGGTAAAGGAAAAGTTCGAACTGCATGCAAAATAGTAACAAGTCTGAATAAAGAACAGAGAAGATATTGGACCTTACATATTTTTAAAGAACAAAGAAAAAAAATTCAAGGTCGTGTCTTCAGAAACGGTGACCAGAACATCAGATGGATACAGGGGCTGACTTAATGAAAAGCACAAAA
>VYZQ01011206.1:6972-44398 GCA_013400655.1 Mystacornis crossleyi
GGCTTTGGTGGGGCTGTCACTGCGCGGGGCTGTGACACCGCCGTGCCTGGGACAGCACAGGGCAAGTGATCCCAGCTACCACTCTTTCAAACATGTCTCACCACCAGCTGCTGGGGGAGCTTGGACTGCTTTAGTCAGATATGCTGGATACTTCTAATCCATACTCGAGTGAGTGTTAAACCCTGACTGGACTGAAGTAATAGAGAAACAAACCCTGTCTATCCCTGCCTGATGTCTTCCTGAGCAGATTTTGATGAGTTGCTTTCTTGGAATAATTTGATTAATTTTTAATATTTAAAAATATTACAGACCAAGTTCATGCCCGGTTTCGCATCACTTCAATGAATCCACCAATGGGTAAAGCCAGAGAAAAACTTAGAACTTGAAAAGAGCAATCCAACGCTCTTTCTTGTTTTCTTTGAAGCAGGTTCTATACAAAGATGCAATACCAGATTTTATATAAAAGTGCCTAATTAAAGCAAGCCCCCAAACGATGCATTTTCATTTTGTGGCATTCAAGAAGGAAAAAAAACCCCAGCCCTACTAATAATTACTAAAAAGGAAACTCAGCAGGGTAAGCAAGAAGAAACATGGAAGGCAGTGGAGAAGAAGAAGTGCTCAGCATATGGAGGGGTTAACTAAATCTGAGCCTGTGATAATGCTCTCGTGTTTGCCAGGGAGACTGGGGAGAAAATCCTAATGGACCTACTGGAAACTGTTAATGCATTTTGGTTATGTGTACAAAAAGGACACGAAGCCAACAGAAGTGGCTAATGAAAAATTATGTGAGCATTCAGCAGCGAACATTATTCAGAGCCCTGATGGCGGCGGAGAGATGTGAATGACGCTGGTCAGGTGAAGAACTGGAGAACCTGGTGCAGTATCACCTTTCAGACTGAGTGCTGCCAGCACACTTGGGGAAGCGTTGAATCATAGCTGGAAGATGAGGTATTGCTTTAGGGAGATGCAGAGAGGCAGGTTCCCAGCATATACTTCAACCCAGAGGAAACAGTCATTTGTTTCACAGGTGAATAAATAAGCATTTCCTTGAGCAAACCCAGCCATCCAGCAGCATGCACTGCTATCACTGAGGGTTTCATCACCAGCAAAAAATGGTGCCTGCTCCCACCAGCGGGAAAATTTCGTGGCTAGACATAATTCAAGTCCATGTTGTTCCCAGACACTTGGACTATCACAGCTTTGGGGTTTCTCTTTGTGCAGGGGTTCTCTTTGTGCAGCACCTATTCCAGTGGGAGCTTGCTTCGGGATGGAAACCTCCCTGTGTGGCCACAGCAAAATACACACGTGGTCTTGAATACCACAGCTGTAGCTTCCTCATGGGCAAAGGGAGGTGGGCACATGACACGAATTTCCAGGACACTTGGATTGTAGGAAAAATGGCTTTTAAAAGCTTTTCTTTCTACTGATATTTCCTCCGTATTTTCACTGGAATTTGAAAAAAGAAAAATGCAGCTCTTTTTCCTCATCAGCTCACTGGGATACTGCAAACCTCAAAACTTTCAGTTTGGGGTTGGGGTCTCTTGCCCTACTGTTAGCCAGCAAGAGCAAGGATATTAAAAGACCAATTCATGCTCAAGACAAGAAAGAAAATTCTCCTTTCTGTTGCTGCCATGAGGCTGAGATGGAGAAAATGGGAAGACAGGGGTGTCCAGCTGTGACCTTTCTGCTAAGGTGGACTCCTACACTCATTTGTCTCATGGCCATGATCCTCCCTTGTGTCACCACGAGGACAGCAAAGAGGGAGCCAGGCAGTGTCCTGCTGTCCTTTCTCTGTGCTGGTGATGCTTTGGGCTGTAGAGTGCTACTTTAGGTCTTTGGTTTTTCAGGTCTCACTGGAGGAAACCATGTACTCTCTTTCTTGAGAAGGGATGATATTTCCCTTAATTTAAACATCTTTGAGCAAACAAGTACCAGTTTGGATGTACTTTCCCATTTAATATTTATATGATTTATGCTTCCAAGCAACCCTTCTGCTCTCCTGTTTATATGCCCTCCAAGCTCATTTTTAACTACAGTTAATCACACTGAAGCAAAACATAACTCACAGGGAGAGGATGATGGCCAGTTTTATAACTGGGGCTACCGTATTGGATGTCAGCTCTGCTGCTAAAAATAACTACCCTGGGACAGGTGCCTTCCCTGGACAGCAAAATTTAATGCCTCTTTTTAAAATCCTGGCTAGCAGAAGAGCCTTGGAAGGGAAGAAACCCTTTAGCATTTGGGGAGGGAAGGATTGGTATTCCCAGTCCAGGAACGAAAAGCTGCTTCTTTGAAGTACTGACAGACAAACTGGCTGGACAGTTTGAAGCAAACAGCAGAGGCTCAGAGCACTTTGCCTCCTTACCCTGGTGGTAGTTTAGGTCGGGAAGTGTCAGGCTGAGTAATTTCTAATCTGTTAATGCTGTTTGCAGCACAGTAAAAGGAAGTCCACCTGTATCTCCAAAGGACAGCTCAGTGAGAGGCAGAATAAAGGAAGAAGTAGGAAAAATGCTTGTGCCATGTCTCTTTCACTGCACAGAAAGTATTTCTGGCTCCTCCAGATGGAAAACCTCTACCCCTACTCAAGTTGTGCTCCCTGATGTTCCCTTAACCAAGTACCAACTCAGCAGCACCCAAATTCACCGGGCAAACCCACAGAGCAGCAGTCCTGGGGCCAGGGTGAGACCTGCACCTTCGGGGAGCAAGGAAGAAATGAAAAGAGAAATGTGAGAGAAGGAGTTTGTGAGCAACTGAGAAAACATCTGCAAGTGCCTTTTCTCTGCGAGCTTGGCAGATGGACAGGGCACTGCCTGTGTAATCCATCTGCAGTGGGCATTCACTCGGTTAAACGCACTCAGTGTTTTAGCAATAGAGTTGGCAATACGTTAAAAATGGTGTTTAACTGCACTGGCTGGTCCCAGTGAGCCAGGGAAGAGGGGAACTGAGGGCTAGCCATGGCTAGCCAAGGGTTTCTGTTTCTTGGGATGTTTACACCAAACAGCTCAGCTGCAGCAGGCAGCAGTGTCCCTGCAGAGCAGAGCTGGGCTTGCAGGGCTGCTCTCGGGGTGCAAGTGAGCCTGCAAAACCCAGAGCTGCTCCAGAGATGTCAGGGAATTACAGACTTAATTTCTCTCCAACCTCTCTAAATGCAAAGTTCTGCGTAACGTCACGTTGGCTTTCTGCATGTTTTTTTTTCTTATTTCCCAGTGGGACGAGAAGCCTTCGCGGGTGGTAGGATGGAAGTATCCCCGGAAGCTTGTCGAGCCCGTGAGGGAGTGAACAAGTAGCTTCAGCAGACAGAAACTATCGGGTTTCTCACACCTCCCAGAGACATCCCAGCTATGCGAGGCAGCACTTCCCTCCACCTGCAGCTCCCAGGGGCCTGCACTGCCAGCCTGTGGGAGAAAGCAAGGGAACGACCCAGCTCCAGGGGAGCAGCCTCATCTCCAGTAACCCATTTCCTCCTCATTCTTGACAGAAATGTCCTTTGCTCCTTTCAGGTGATAAACCAAATCCGACAGGATTTTCAGGGTTCAGCTGTTCCCAAGCCCCTCACCCACTGTTGGTAGTGCAGGGAATGTCAGTTCATGGGTCTGGGAGAGCAAGCAGGAATTATAACGTCTTGCATGATTTCCATATGCTTTGTGCCAGATTATTCACACCTTGTTCTTCCTTTTTACAACACCAGGAAGAAAAAGAAACCAATCAATTAGCTTTAAATCTTCCTTTTTTTTCAGAGTGGGGAGAGGAGAGGATACCTCTGCACAACACCTGAGAGTATACAGAGAAGTTTTTCCTGTGGTTGAGTCCTAGGGCCAAACACATCATCTGGAAGGATACAGTCACTTTTACAGACTGTCATTTTCTAGCAATTATAATTTCACACACATTTACCTAAGGACAATTCTGAAAAGCAAGAAAAGTGACAAGTAAACAAATTATAATGCTGCCTTTCCTTGAAAAGCATTGTAGATGTTTTTCAGATATAAAATACATTAAAAAGCAGGAAAATAATTTTAAATAAGAGTGTATCTTTTCAAAAGGAAACACCATTGTAGATACTGATGTAAGAGATAAATTAAAGATTACCAAGTGCAGGAAAGTCCCCCATTTCTTTGTAGGATGTAATTAATGGAAAAAGCTTACTCAGATTGCCACAAACCAATGGAGAGGGTTCAATATATACTTGACAATGTCAATATTTCTGTTCAACATAGGTATTCTGTCATTTTTATTCAATACTGAAACGTCTAAATATGACTTCACTTCCGTATGTGACTACAAAGCCATCTGGTTTTCCAGTGCTAGCTCTGCACAAAGGACAAGGTTTTGGTTTGAAGCCATTCCCCCTTGTCCTGTCTGTCACTACATGTGCCTGCAAATCATCTCTCACCAATAGGACATGAGGATCTTTAGAACTGAAAGAGAGAATATTTATATTAGATATGAGGGAGAAATTCTTCCCTGGGTGGGGGGTGAAGCCCTGGCACAGGGTGCCCAGAGAAGCTGTGGATGCCCCAGTCCTGGCAGTGTCCAAGGCCAGGTTGGACAGGGCTTGGAGCACCCTGGCCTGGGGGAGGGTGCCCATGGCAGGGGGTGGAATGAGATGATCTTTATGGTCCCTTCCAGCCCAAGCCATTCTGTGATTCTGTGATTTATGTTATCCTTGTGACCACTTTGAAACTAGTTCCTTCTTACATAGGAGAGATAATGTTTTAGTCTTTCTGAACAGACCACCTGCGTTTTTGTGTGGTGACAACAACGTCAATGGAACGTAGAAAATGACGCCAGAATCATTGGCAGCTCTATTTTCATTTGTTTTGGCTTATCCAACCAGCACTAATTGTTACCTGTTTTAATAGGATATGGTTTTATTGGTATTTTGACCCAGGATCTTCATTTGGTGCAAAGTCAAAGTCTCGTGATGCTCCAAATTAGGTCACCTAAAGGAATCCAGCATCTGTGCAAGAGTCCAGGTCACACAGCTATTTGTGGAATGGATACTGTACAGTCTTTGTGAGTGCATGATATATGAACTGTATGTATTACCTTGATAAATTGTTTTTAAATATTTCCTCCTTTTTATTAATTGAAGAGGAAACTCATGCATCAATGACATTTTTATGCTGGTTTACACATAAATTATTTCCCTGTGATGTTCATTTTTATTATTATTGCCGATATTATAGCAAATGCATTTTTTTTGCCTTGTAAACAAGATTTTGCTTACAGCTAAATGAAAAGAAGAGAAGTTAATCACGTTGAAATAATAGGTTTAAAAAGGTAATTCAGTAATGTTTGGCTGATGTTTAATCTTCCCCAATAGAAGCCATGCTGAGAGAAATGACAGAAATTCTGCTTTTGTAATTAAACTGTATTCATCACTGGCAGGGCAGCTGAAGGAGAGCTGAAATAATGCAGTGCCTGCTGACTCCTGGCAGAGCCTTCCAAGCAGGGACTTCAAGGTTTGTTAAGTGACAGTGGTGGCTGCAAACCTTGGAAATGAAGAGCATCATCACAGCTTCCGGTGTAAGAACTTGACATTGTGGGTCTTGTTTGCAGGAGGGTGTGAAGCTTTTTCTGAGCCCATCAGAGAAGGTGCCCCTGAAAACAGCACCCACCTCTCTGCAGAAGAGCAGAAACCATCACCCAAGGTATGTCTAGGGCCCTTTTTCACACAAAAGCTCAATGTCTGTCTGTTACATGTTTTTCTGAATCTGATCCCTAGTCAGCCACTCTGTATCCATCATCTCTAGTTCCAGCTCTGACTGCTCCTCCTTGGCACTTTTGAAAGAAACACAGCACCAGACAGGACCTGGGAGTCCAAATCCCACAGGGACCAGAGGAAAGCTCAGAAGGCTTTGAAGCTTGGCCAGTCTTGCCATAAGTCAGCTGCACACTGTCTCCCCATGCCTGAGTAAGTAGGTAGTTCTCAGCAGCTCAGAAGCCCAGTAGATTTTTTGCATTTGTCCCTAGGTTTGCTTTCTGCTCAGCAGCTGAACAGGAAAATGACATTTAGCACATGAGCTCTGAATGAAAGTTACACTTCCCTTTTTTCCCCTCTGTAGTTTGAACCTCCAGCAAACTTCCCCCCGCAGCTCTGGAAAATACAAACAATCCCTTTGCTGTTAGAAGGCAGCATGGCCAAGCTTTGATTTGTGATTTTCTAGGGAAGAACTGTATCATCCCTCAATGAGAAGATCTGGATGCTGGAGTGGC
Organism: Mystacornis crossleyi; assembly: GCA_013400655.1. NCBI lineage: Eukaryota > Metazoa > Chordata > Aves > Passeriformes > Timaliidae > Mystacornis > Mystacornis crossleyi. The sequence continues at coordinate 13,192 of VYZQ01011206.1, forward strand.
AGAAGCAGGTCACTCTCAAACAGCATCTAATTAGGCAGATTTCTGTTGTTTAGCCAAGCAGATGTATTCATCACTGAACATTAGGTGCTGCCTCATCCACTTATAACAGCTTCCAGCTCCTAAAAAATGCAGAAATAGGAACTTTCCTTTGCTTCTTGGCTGGTGCTTTGACCCATGCAGTAGCAATCACTTCCAAGGTATCAGTAAGAAAATTAATCAAGTAGCTGAGAATGAGCTCAGTGGTTTCCCAGCTTTGGGATCTCCTAACAAAAGGAAAGCAATAAAAATGTTTGAGTCTTTCCCCAGGCAGGTTTTCATTCTCTCCCCGCTCTCTAAGGTCAGGTGAAATTTTTCTCAAGGAATTTAGAAGGTGATCAGTTATAAGCTGTATTTGGTGGAACGAGGACTCTCTTCAAACAATGCTGCGCTGGGGCTCGTGGGTCCCTGCACTCAGTTCTGCTTGGAGGTGCCAACAAGAATAGCTTCAGTAGCATAAGGAGTCAATTATCTGCCTAAAAACATCAAGCCCAGGTTTTTCTTCACAAGCCATGCTGCAGCCAAACCTCATCCGTGCCTGCCTTTCCCCAGGAAATGGCCAAGAGTGCAGCAAACCCCGTGTTGCACCATTCCCTGTGTCCCTGTGTCAGCATCCCCCATCCCACTTTTTATATCCTGTCCCAGTGTCAAGAACAATACTTAGAGCTTCCTAGAGAATGATTTTATTCAGCAGGACTGGTGAAGATGATGCTCTTGGTCTGCCCTATCACCCTCATTTTACAGTAAGCTGATTCAGAGCTAATCATTGCATCATTTAGGTGAGCTAATAATTTAGGTGTCACTGGATGCCTAAAGCCAGGGATCTGGTACCATGCTCACCTGTGATCCCAGGGAACTGAGTCATCTCCATGGCCCTACTGCTGAAAAAATAAGTTTCTGTGTCAATGTATTGATACTTTCAGACGTTTTTACCGAGTGGCTTCAGCTTCCAAGTCTCTCTCACCTTTCTGGAACCTGGGATAGTTGCCACTCAGAAATCACAGCAGTTTAAGGAAGGATGATCCCTCATGACCTATATGGTCATTATGCATCTGACCAAGGTTTCACACAATGCAACAACTTTGCTAAACAACAAGAGCCCACAGTGTGTCGTGGGAAATGTTTTCTGAACAGAGCAGGGGAGTTTAACACACAAAAATTACTGTTTGCCTAATACACAACTTCTTTCCAAATCAAATGCTTCTTTTCCAACCCAAATGATTTTTTTTTTTTTAGGTTTTTTGCTGTTTGGGTTTTTTGTGTTTTGTTTGGTTTTGTTTTTGGGTTTTGGGTTTTTTTTTAATTTTTGGTGAAAAGTCTGATTTTTCTATGGAAGAACATTCTGCTTTTGCATTTTCATAAAAATGAAAAATGAAAGTTTATTTTTCCCTTTGGTTCAAAGGGACTGTCTGGATTGAGCATCTGCACTGCATCCTTACCTAAAACTATCAAAATCAGCCCAATAACCTGTTTGAGAATCACCTGAACTCAGTGCATAAATGGATTTTTTTTAACACAGTGCTCTGCATTACTAAGTTTTTAGAAAGTTATGAGGATGTTTTTACTGAGGAATATTTGCAAGTTTCAGATGGCTGGCAGATGTGTTAAAGAACATATGATTCAAATAGAAAACCTTTCTTTTTATTGCTGAAACACTAATAAGAGTGCACTTTAATATGCCTTAATGTGTTACTCCTTAATTGACAGCAGATGTTTCCTGAACAGCATTTTTTAAAAGACGTGCCGCACTTCAAAACAAGCAGAAATAAAGCCTTACTGTACATATAAGAGCTTCCAAAAACAACGCCTCCCCTTGCCAATAATTGTTTTTAAAAACAGCATTCTGGATTATTTGAAAATCAATATTAAGTCCCATGGAATATGTCAGAGTAAATCTGATGTTATTTCAACAGAACCTTAACACAGCCTGTGTTCAAGGTCTCCTTTTGCTTCCTCTCCAGTCTCCAAAATGGGAACCATCACCCAGCCCTTGATGTTGGATCACAAAGGAATGGAAAAAGCCATATTCTCAATGGGAAGCCGAGTATCCACCTACCTGGTCAGACAGAGAAAACTTCCAGCAGAGCCAGAACACCTCACCCGAGGAGCATGACAATTATTTTTATGCTTTTATGTAAAATATTCCAAGACTGAGAACCTCCTCGTATCCCATCTGCTGGCGTGACACCGAGGAGACAGGAGAGGCCGCTCCTTTGGCCCGGGGGTTGCACGAGGCCAGGCTACAAATGGCAAGGGGTTGTCACTGCTGTGAGCAGGATTGCGAGGATCCTATCGTCACAGGCCAGAAAAGGAAGAGGTTCTCCCTCGTTCTCTTGCCAAAGTCTTTTTCCAGCTCCAGATCAAAGCAGCTCTATCGAAGTGTCTCCAAGCACACAGACACCTTCACAGGGATGGAGTGTTCACCATTCTCAGTACTGTCCCAAGTACTGAAAATTTGTAAATCTGTTTATTACTGGAAATGAGAGTGATTACAAAAGGCTAAAGAGGGCTCAAGTTATGTGAGAAAAGAGAAGAATAATAATGTTTTTCCTTCCGAAGTCTCCTGGCAGACGGGACCATGCTTTGCAGAGCAGAGCTGGTCTCAGAGGTGAAGTCCTGCCCGCTGCTGGTGTCACTGCAGACCCTTCAGCAGGTCCTGTGTGACCCAGGACAAGGCCTAATCAACCTGGCATCAGCTCTGAAGAGCTTAACTTCAAATCTTCTCATGCTAAAGGAGGAGTTAACCTGAAATCAATTAATTTATTTCTTCTTCCCCTTCCTTTGAAAGGTTAATAACATTTTTATTTCCTCAGCCTTAAACGTTTTAGAATATTTCCAGTGTGTGTTGTTGCAGGACAAGTCTAGTGTTGCAAAGCAAACCCCACCGTGCCAAATCCAAGCGAGATGAGCCTGGGGCTGGGCAGGGGAGGTGGTGCCTCTGGGACCCCCAAGCTCCAGGCAGGTCCTGGTGCTGGAGTGGAAAGGCCACACGTTTGGATCCACTCAACACTTTTTGCAGACCTAATGGCTGCAAAGGCAATAAATAGCTAAAATAATCAGCAGCACAAGGCAAGCAAGAAAAATAAGAAAAAACATGGAACTTTATTACCTTCATGAAAGGAGGCAGATGAACATAATCGAATTATTGATGGGGAGAGATCAGAGGGCTACCATCCTTTGTAAGCACAGGATCAGCCTTACCAACCTCAGGAGTCCTGCTGATGTCCTGGGAAAATAAGACTTGCAGGATTTCCCGAGCTTCCCCCCAAACCCACCCAGAAGCAGCCCCAAAGTCCCCATCCCTCGTCCCCGGCGTGCGCTGGCCCCAAGCGGGGCTGTTTGATGTGTGTGTGATGGTCCCACGCTGGGCCCCCGGCCCCCGCTGCGAGCTGTGGCAACAAATGACAGAATCTTTAAATACAGCCAAGCTGTGGTCAGTGTTTATTTATTTTTATTATGTAAACAACCCATCACTTTGGGTTATTACAGTTTAGCTTGAAAGGCATTTGATCATTTAAAATTACTTGCTGTTATCAAACCTTTTTAAAAAAAAAAAAACTTGTTAAAATACTAAGTAATTGACAGTCTTTTTTGTTATCCTGCTTATAAAATACAAATCGTAGGGCAATAAATATTATTCATTTAGACCCGATGCAAACCAAATGTTTTCTTCTTAAAATACCCATAAAAGTGAAGTTTTATCTTCCATCTGGCAATGCCTCTTATGCCAAAATGTTCTGAGTGGAATTGCATTAATAAGAAGACATCAAGAGAAATATGTTACTTGTATCCTTTAATATGCCTTTGTAAACTGAGATACACGTTGGCCTTCTATCAATAAGCATCTCTACCTGTGGGGTTTGAGAAGGATTAATAGAGAAGAACCATTATAGGATGAAAGGACAGGGCATGCTGGGAGAAAAATGAAAATCAAACATCCACCAGTGCATACACTTCCTTCCAGGATAATATTTAGATTTTATTTTATTTTCTTAATTTAAATATATATATATAGAAAAAAATAAAACGTTTAAGCTGGTTTTAGATAGCACACATCTGTACCGCAATAAGGCCATTTTCAAAAGTACAGTTCTCAGTGGGATATTTATTTAATTCATATTGGTTTTGGACCCCAGCCTATAATGAGAAAAGATATGGGCACATGCTAGAGATGGTGGCTGCAACTGGGACCTTTTTGAACATTAAAGTAGAAAAAGCCTTTGCATGTAGGAAGGGTTTAGTGAAAATTCAATAACTTCTGCTTCAGACACTGTGCTTCAGAGCACTAACAAAGACAAGAGAGAACTGGTGCAGACACTGAACTCACGACCAAGCTGCCTGGAAAATGCCAGCAGATCCAGGAGCATTCCCCAGCCTTTCTCTCTTTGGACACTTTCCACCTTTCTGTTCAAATTTGATTTTGAAGCCAATTTCCAATCCCCCTGCATTAGTCACAGCTGAGCTGTGCAGGGATGGTCTCTCTGTGGATGTGTCTGACTCCACACATCCCTTTCTGTGTTGGTCAAAGATGTGTTTAAGGTGTTACCTTTCCAAACTGAGTTAAAAGTACCGGTGCAACCACAGGTGCTTGTGCCACGCTGCCTTTGCAGCCTCCCAGAGTGCAGCCACAGCATCACAACTTGCCCATTGCACGAACACTGATGGCTTTGCATCGAGATTCAGCAGTTTTGAGAGAGTTTTAGCTCGGGGAAGAGGGAAGAAGGCTTGCCCCAGGGGCCTGGGGCTCTGCAGGGTCTGTGGGCAATCCCTGGGGCAGCTGAGGGTTGCTCTGTCAGTCCTGCGGCTGCACGAACCAAAACTAGACGTGAAGCAGGGAAATGTTCCTCATCCAGAAACTGTACATCATTTCCTTGCTGCTCTATTGTGAATCTTACCCATTTTGCTGCACCTTAGGGCCCAATTCAATGACTAAAATTGATTTTTGGTACTTCAGTGGCCATGTGTGGGAACCAGACGTATTATTTTTTTATTGAATAAAACCCTTAGAGCATTGGCTCACAAGCTCTCTTCAGTACACTATAATAAAGTAATACCAACATTTCCCAGCTCTCCATAACTTCATTACTCTGCGTCTCTTTGGGACACTTTCGTCTCCTACCCAGACTCTTTCATGGATGGTGGGTTTCTCCTCGGATCCTGAGAGCCTCCCCCTTCTCCCTCTGTGTGTGTGTGAGCTGACACACACGTGCACGCTCCCTTACATGTGCTCAGCATTGTCTGCCACGTTCTGCCAGGAAAACAGCACATCCCTGTGCCAGTCAGAAACCTGCACTTGACTTTCGAGGAATTGTTTTCATTAAAGCAGGATCGGGACCTGCCTGCAGACCCAGAAGTGTGAATGGAAACAATTTCCCCGTGCAGGAATCTCAGCTGACGTGCAGCTGCCAAGCTTTGTGTTCCCTTCAGTTATGTTTTCCCTGAAACCATAAATAGTCCCTAAAGTCAGCATAAAACTCCCAAGGAAATGTTGCTCAGGGGTCACATCCCGCTGCGAGCACCAGCTGAGGGGGCCACCAGCAGCTCCTGTGCTTTACCTGCGAGGTGTCTCCTGCATCCCTGGCTGACTTTGCACCTCTCCTCACCTGGGGCCGAGGGTTTCCCTCCTGCATTTGTGCGATCCCAGGCATGACCGTGCTCGGAGCTGCTGGAGCTCTCCAGGCACGCAGTCACAGTGAACAGCGACTGTGGGAGCACGTGAGACCCGTCACTCTTGTGGTATCCTTAACTGTGCTTCTCTCTCTTTCCTGCTGCAACTTCAAGGACCACTGGGATTAACATCCAGATAAGCTGCTGTAAATCCCCTCCTAAAATGAAAGTGCTGGGAAAGCCATAAAGTTATAGCTGGAAATTTGTTAGAATTATTTAGGGCTTGATTATCCAGCCTGTTCAGCCCTTTCCTCCCTCCCCAGCACTCTTGAAATCAATGGGCATTTTCTGAAAATCAAATCTGGGTTAATGACGACGGGTTTTTAAAGATGGAGCAGTGGAAGCAGTGATTACTGGGGCAAGAGGAAATCTCCTGCAGGTATTAGTCTTACAGGACGGCGTGCCAAAGGTTACTGTGGCGCCCGCGATGTGGAACGATGATGAAATACTATGGGAAAAGCAAGTCCCCCAGCTACAATGTGTGCACTTGGTGGTCATGGCTATGCACCACTTGTGATCAATGGGTGTAAAGTCAGGGTCAGGGCTGCAGCAGCCGGAGATGCTGGTGCTTTGCAATCTAGCCAGGCCCCAACCAAGGGGCTGAGTTTCCACAATTCATTTATCATAAACCAGCAATTTGCAAATGTTAGCACTTTTCCCACACATCATGAGCCCTGATGGACTTTAATAAAGGGGAGAGCAAGAGAGAGAGAGAGAAGAAGAGGGAGGGGGAAGAGAGAGAGAGAGAGAAGAAAACCTACATAATTAACTAAAGTTCTTAGAATGGCTTTAATTGTGAAATGTTACCTTTTTGGAAGTAATTGCTGTACATGTTTTCATTTGTTTTCTAGATTCTGGTTTTTTACATTGGTTTCACATCAGTTAATTAGCCAGTTGTCTCTGTTGGTGGGGTTTTGCACCTCTCTCTTTTACCCTTATGGCTGTACAGGAAAGATTTTCCAGTTTGTTTGACCCAGGCAATCATTAAAATTTGACTACCTGCATTAATTTGATTCCTGCACTGCTTTTAAGCAAAAGGCCTCGAAAGGGAAGGGATAACAAAGAAGAATAAACTATAAACAAAGCTTGAAAACATATGAGAGTGAGAATGTGCAAAGCTGTGCAGATTCTGAGAGAGATGCTCATCAGAGTCACTGGCAGGCGTCGCCAGCCAGGTTCAACATCTCTGAGGAAGTCCTGCTCTGGGTCTGGCCTGTCTGCAGTCCATAAATGAGTAATGTGGCTGAAAGAATGAAGTCTATAGATAGAAGAAGGAACAAGAGTTGACATTTTTCACTAATATCAATGATAGCATCACTTCAACATGATTTTCCAGGCGTCTTTTTTCCCCAGGCTTGTATTCTTCTTCCCAGAGCAAACAATAACAGAGATTTCAGTGACAGGTGCAAGACATTCAGAGCTGTGATTATCAGTTTTACTCCTACTGTTTCAGGAAGAAGCTGTTCCTCTCACTGAGGGGAAAAATCACAGCTCCTCTGTCTGTAGGTGAAGTGATACAACAGAACTGGTTGGTGCATGTTTACCAGAATGTTTTAGGTAGAGCTGATCCTGCTTTGGAACAGAAGCATCAACTGGCGACTCAGCCTCTGTGCTCTCTTGCAGATCAAGCTGACTGATGTCTGTTTTGAGTCCCTCTCTGGAAGGGCTCCGAGCAGTGGATGGTGGCACTCGGGGAGCGTGGGTGGCTGGCTTAGGGCAGCAGTCCCATGAAATGACGCTGCCTTGCAGCAGCCATCAGTATTAGGTGCAGAAAGGGACTGCTCTTGTCGGCCTTGGACTTTTTGGTGGTGTGGCCCAGCAGAAGTGGGGAACTGTGGGCTTGCCCACCTCACAGTCCCCAACGAAAAGGGACTTGTGTTGAAACCCGACCAGTTTTTCACCTTTTTCACCTGCAGTTCAATCCTAGTATCATAAATCTCAGAAAATGTCTCATCAGGGTCCTTTTGTAGTGTGTCTTAACATTCTTCCCAAAAAAATACAGCTATGGGGTTGTTTTATCCCTCATTTCCAAGCCTGCAACGCGCCATCCCAGCCAGCCTCAGCAGCACGAGGAGCTCAGAACAAACCCATCTCCCAAAAACACAGACCCTGTGGTGTTGCTCAGTTCCAAGATTCACCATCAGAAAACGCCCCAAACCACGGAGACAGCAGATGAAACCTCAAAAACCGGCAAGACCGATGCTTCCTTGGAAATCCTTGAAGCTGCACGTTTCCCACAACCAAACCCCGTTCCCAAATCCGCCGGTCAGTGCCTGTGCTGGGCGCGGCGCTCCGCACGTGGTGCCATCAGCACTGGGCTGAAGCATCTTCCCCACCTCATTCCAGCTCAGGCAATGGCCCGAGGTGGTGCCGGGTGTGAAATGAGCCCCTCTCACAGAGTAGCTGAGCAGTGCATATCTCTCAGTGCATCTTCCCTTTAACACATCTCGTTTTCTCTTCCTTTTCATGACCTGCTGCCAAAATCTCTCCGCTAATGTTTCTGCCATCATCAATGCCATGCAAGAAAAGTGTCTTTGTTAACACATTTAGGGCCTGCCTTTAATTTCTACAGTATTCCCTTTAATAACAATGTCTAATTAAAACATCTGTTAAAAAGTCTGTAACATTAACTTTACAGGGAAAATTTAATAGAATTATATTTGAATTGCAGCCATTTAACGGGATTCCTAATTAGGCTGTAGAGTTTTTATTTTTTTAACAAAAACATTGCACAAATTAAAATCAGGCCCAGTTCTTTTATTATTATTATTATTACAACAGAGAGTGTGGTCAAAGAAAGGCAGGCAGTTTGTGATGGCGTGTGAAGGGTGAAAAAACTCAGCACAGCAGCCGAGGACTGAAACACCGAAATGCATAAAATGAAACAAATAAGAGATAATGTTTGAAAGGGGGAAGGGACCAAGAGACAAGCAGGGAAAAATTCTCTGGCCTTTTATTGGCACAGTTCATTTTCAAACAGATCCCTGTGAGTATCTCAGCATTTGTCTGCCCCCATTCCCTCCCACCCTTCTATTCTCCCCACAGTTCACTTGTTTGGGTCTTGTCTCTATTTGGGAGGAAAGAGGCAAGAAGTCTTGAAAAATTTTGATTGATGCCAGGTTTGTGTTTGCCTGCATTTCAGAAGCTTGGATAGGTTTGTTACTAGAAGAGGTTTTCTGCAGTTCATTTAGTAGAGCTGAGCTTTTTCTGTAGAACTTTGCACCCACTGACTGATTGACTGGCACCACTTACAGAAATATGGAACCTTCAGCACCTTCAGGAGAAGCTGAATTCCTGGGCTTTTAAAGGCAGGATCTGACAAATATTTTTAAAATATAAGAAACCACGGATGAAAATTTTAGTTGGGCAGAAAATAGATCTTCCCGTTCACATGAAAACTTCTACTGTGCATTATTAACCTGTTCTAAACCAAAATGAAAACTAACAGGAAAAAATTCAGATCTATTGATGAAGATTTATTGTAACTGCTTTTAAATCGCACATTGCAACCCTCAATTTGACCAGGCCAGGATAAGGTATCTCACAACAGAAACTGTATGGTTTTCAGAAAAGAGTGGTGATTTTCCAGTGAGATGGGGTCATTTTTGTGTTCAGAATGAGATGCAAGAAAACAATACAGTTTCAGTCTTCAACATAAATATTTCATGTGGCTCTCAACAAGATGCTAAAGTTAGTGCCTGTACAAACATCCTGGGTGAAATCCCGGCCTCTGAGTTGCCAGTGAAAAAACTCTTATTGACTTCAGAAAGGCCAAGACTTCATCTTTGTCTTTAAATTGAACTTACAGTTGTAGTGAGCACTGGCAAGGGAAAACCCGCTTCAAAGGAAGGCTCTGACAGTTGGACACTTATCTCCCACTGATCTCAACTATCGCAATCTCTTTTTGTTTCCCAAGCGAGCCTGGAAATCCCATTGAGAGCAAGTTCATCAAAATAGTTCTTTTGTTCTTCTAATTTACAGCAAATCCAACGAAGAACACAACTTCCCTCAAGGAATTTTCAGTACAGCACAGGCCAACCTCAGACAGAAAGGGCAGGTTTAGTAGGGGAAAAATAACAACAAAATGTTTACAACAAAGAATAAGAATTGCATTAGCATTCTTCTGAGACCCAGGACACTGGTGAGGCCTTTGATCTCCTTTGCTCTGCCATACTGCATTGCTTTTGTGGCTTTTGGACTTGTAACATAAGTCAAAGTCTGTTTGGGTCTTGTGAAAACCATCTGGACTCTTCTAGCCCAAATATCTATTCTTTAGTGGCTGTGAGGGGCCTCTCTTCATAACCAAATTATCTGTTTTAGCCTATATTTCTTCAGCCCACCATTGGGCACATTCTTTCTTTTCAAGGGAAGAAGCTGAACCGAACTCAAAGGTAAATTCCAGATCCAGCGTCCAGAGGATGGATTCCGTTCCCTACGCTCACACAAAACCAGCTCTTACGGTATCTTACAAAGTTCCTCAGAGCACGTCCTCCAAAAATGCCTTTCTCACAAAGAGGGGACTTTGTACAGTGATTTGTAGGGTGCTTCCCACAAACATTTATTGTCACCAGCACTCTGCAAATGGCCATCCAAGAATGAGCTCCAGGGAGAATTGCAGGACAAAGCTGCATACAGGAATTTTCGCAGGACTGTGGTCAGTGTGTTTTCTGTGTACTTGGAGCCTCAGGGAATAAAGTTGTTTTGGAATAACTCCTCAAATCTGCTTGGGTGTTGGTGGGGAGAGGACATTTTGGTAGTTTCGAATGGCATTACACATTTGTGGAGTGGAAATTACAGTTCAGTGTGTGGGCATACTTGATTGGACAATCTTTCAGTTGATGGGTTCTTCTGTTCAATTACTATTAAAATTCATCAAATGGAACAGAGTGGTTTTAATGCCCGTAATTGTTGTACAAAATGCTCTGTAATTGGTCTTACAAATGAAGCTGAAGAGCAAGATCAAACTCCATTGAAAATGAATCTGTCTTTCCACTGAAGAGTTCAAGAGTCACTTCGAAAATCCATTTCACGGGGAAGTGTTTAGCCAATTCCAATTCTGGTTCGTTTTGTGTGGCAGTTTTTATTTGCTTATTTTGGCCTCTCATATGCAAATGAATCTGCCAACTCTTGAACTCGGTTCCACGTGCTCCCCTCACTTGTAAATCCAGTGCTGCAGTCAGGCAGCAGTAGGCAAACTTCAAAGCCCCTTCAGGTGCATTTTTGGGTGGTTCAGGATGTCTGGCACGTGGGCAGTGTGAGGTGAGGAGCTGGCAGGTCCGTGCTGTGCTGCCTCTGGTAGAGGAGCCAGTTTCAGCAAGTCTTGCCAACCTCTGCCTTGTGGGATTTTTATGGGTGGGAGGGAGCCTTTTTTACCCGTGACAGATGAAAGGAGAGGCAATCTGAGACGTGGGAATGAACAGAAAGTCAGGATACCTTACACCACTTTTGCCACGAGAAGTAGCATAACCTGGAACTGCACTGTAGGGAAGCAGGCAGGACATCTGGGACATTGGTTTCATTTGGTTCTCTACAAAGAATTCATTTTGCCTTTGATAAGGCTAAATTTCCACCTGGAAGCCTCCCTGGATATCAAGTGATTTTCCCAAATGTGGAAAACATACTAGTGGTGTGAGGAGGGGATGGAGCAGCCAAAGCACCCGGACACTCAGGCTGACCCGCCTGCCCTCCTGCCCAGCCCCTGGGGTGTGTTTGTGCCTCCTGCCACCAGGTGATGAGGCCCTGGCACAGGGTGCCCGGAGAAGCTGAGGCTGGAAGTGCCTGGAAGTGCCTGAGACCAGGCTGGACAGGGCTTGGAGCAAACAGGTTTAGTGGAAGGTGCCCCTGCCCACATGGCAAGGATTGGAAGAAGATGATCTGTAAGGTCCCTCCCAGACAAACCAAACCATTCCATGATCCATGATTCCATGACGGAACATGATGGATTTCACCACTGGACCCAGTGTGTCACAAGCTGATATTTAATTCTGTCCTCCACCTCTTAAAGACTCCAGACAAAATCCTCTCTCTGGCCCCTCACCAAAACCATCTTCTTCTACCCCTTGCCGCAGCCAAAAATTTCCTGGTTTTCACTATCGATTCTGGAAAACACACCTTATTGTTCATGCTGCCTCTGTCAGTTCTTTTCTGCTTTGTCTACTCTCAAAGAATTAAAAAGAGGGCTCAGAGGGGATCACTCCTCTTTGTATAGCGAGTAGAGATCTTTCTGTGGCACCTCTCCATGGAATGAAGAGATGGCTGTGGAAGAAGAGCAAATCAGAACTGAAACTGGGGGGAGAAAAAAAAATAGAGAGAGAAAACTACATGCTGCTGTCCCAAATCCATTTAAAATACACAAATCCCTCTCTGTGCTCCTGACTTATTACCAGGGCATGTTATTCACACTCACTCACACTGACTCTGTCATTATTAATCTGCTGAGGGCGTGTGTGACAGGAGTTCAGCCCAGCAGCTCCTGGGGATAACAGAGGAGCTGTGCAGGAGCACCGGGAGCGTGTGAGCTCCCCTACGTGCCTGCGAGCAGGTAGCTGGGGTAAAACAGCCAGCCCTAATTAAACTGCACGTGTAAATAAATAGAGCAGAATTTCAGATTACATCCAACAAAATTAAGAAAAGGTCATGGACAAGGCTTTATTTTTTAAAACCTACCAGCTCTGTTTATTAAATGTGATTGCTTCGTACACACTCAGCACTAATTGGATTGCAGGTTATTTTGTATTTAGGAGGGGGTGGGTAAGTGAATAGAATAGGGGAGGGTGAAACACACTCCTAATGGCATCAGTTATATCCTAAAATAGTCTGTTAGTCAGCATCCTGACCTTTTCTTTCCCCACACAAGCCCTGAACAAAACACCTTGATATTTTTTGTCTGGATTTTTGTTGCCGACAGGCAATTCCACTGCGATCTCAGCCTCTGGAGCCGTTTCTGGGATGTCTCTGTGTGTGTGTGTTTATGTGCATGTACAGCCAGGAAGTGTCTGTGAAGCTGCAGGAAAGGCCCTAATTGCAATTAAATCTGGGTGCCTCACCTCCCTCCACATGTAGCTGTGCCTGTGTAGGCTGAGGGGTTCAGGTGTGTGTTTTAAGTCACCCAGTGAAACCACAGTGAAACGAAGAAGTTGCACTGTCAAGAACGAGCAATTTAAAATTTCTGCATTATAGAAAAGGCACGACAGGGATTTCTCTTTGAAGGGCACTCTGGAGAGGCTGGAAAGGTTTGGGTGGAAGAGCCAGAGCTCTCTGATGTCGAGTGGTGCCTGAGACCCTTCCTCACCTACAGCAGATGAAAAGAGGAGCCGAACTCTGAGAAGCCATGGAGGAAGCTCTTCCTGCCTGTGCCTCACCTGCCTGTAACTCATCCCACAGGGCACAGGGCAGAAAGCAGAGCCCCCAGGGCCGTGGCTGCTTTTATCTCTGCCGAGCCTCGGGTATTTTGTGCAGCTCAGCACTGGGTGTCAGCGGGTTTGATGAGAGACACCCACACACCCTCACTGTCAAACAACGGCGCCCTTTCACCTCCCTGCCCAGGACGGACATCCCGGGGGGGGCACTTCGTCTTTTAGAGGGTTTCCTTGTCCCCTCTTTCTCTCCCTCAGCTTCCCCAAGCTGGAAAAGACAAAAACAACCCCAAAGCCTTAAAGCCGAGGGTGGCTGTAGGACAGGGCTGGCAGCAAAAATCAGAGTTAATCGTTCACGGGGTTGCCAGTGCCTGCAGTGTAATGTCCCCCATCTCTCGCTGGCTGGGTGACGCCAAAAAGCCTTCTTTTGGGGGAGAAACCCGCTACAGGTTTCTCTGAGGAGCACAACCCTGCGTGCTGGGCTGGGCCAGCGGCTCCCGGGATCTGCTGGAGAAGCTGGGACACGGGGAGGTGCCTGGGGAGGTGTCTGTGGGCACATGGAGCTGCCCTGCTGCCCTGGGGTGGGGGTTCCTCATCCCACCCCATGTAAAACACGGCAGGGTCTGCACGGGTCCCAGTCTCACTCCAGACAGGATATTATTTAAATTGCACAACTGCAATTTAAATGAAATTAAGTGAAATGACAGCAGGAATTGGGAATTAAGACATAAGAAAAGTACTGGAAAACATTATGTTTTCAGCCTAACATAGTGATCATTTTTTCTCCTGTAAACCAAAATATTTCGTTTCATTTCAGCCAGAAGCATTCCATATTTTGGTGAGGAAAATCACGTATCTGTGGCAAGGGAGCCTTGTCATGAAACGCATAACCTAACTGAATTCCAGTTTTTTGTTGAAACAAGCATTTTGATTGCAATTTTTAGGTTGTATTAGCCATTTCTCCTAGTTCATTAAATCATGTGTCACTTTGCAGCCACAGATAGTTCAAAATTATATTTATTCATTAATTAAAATTATTTCTGATTTACCTCAGCAATTAATTGTTGCTAAGAAGAGTCTGAGTATTTGTAGCCATTTCCCCAAATCAGCACTCGGAGAGCTGTTTCAGTCAGGCAGCATCGCTTATTTTCTGTTTCTTGTGTAACTAAACAGTGAGCTGAGAATTGGATAAGGATATTGCAGTTTACCGTATGCACACTCACAGAAGTGAATTGCTGGTAACACAAATGAGGAGATGAATTGTTTTCCGTAGATCAAAATGCACCTTCAAAGTAAAAACAAAAATTGTGGACTGATTTGAGCCTATTTTAATGACAATAACAACAAAAGGAGGCAGATGAAGGTCTTTAGCAGGGAATTTTGGGGGAAACTGGGATTGCTAGAAATAGTTTCTAAGATCGATTGACTTGAATAATACTCTGGGACACAGAGAAGAGAGAGAGGTAATGCCTGAAGAGAATAAATCAAATATCTTACGGCATTTTAGGCATTCTTTCCTTTCCTAGACACTGCTTTTAGTTTCCAGAAATATGAACAATTCCAGGCAGGCAGAGAATAGCCTGTTCATTTCCCCCCATGATGAATAGTTGCACGTTAGCCTGCTCATTTAATGACAGCTATATATAGTGTGTATAATAAATCAGACCCCAGCACACAAATGCCTTCTGTTTACCTTTGAAATACACCTTTTTTTTTTTTTTTCTCCCTGAGAATTGTGATTGTTGCAGGAGTCTGATGAATCCACCTACTCGTACAGGGATCTGAACAACAAATTACCAGAAACTTTTGGTTCAGTGAAGTCCACCATCCTCCCAGGACTGCCTGATGACCTGAGACCCCAGCATCTCACGGGACCAAAGTCTGCACAGGCTCTGGAAAATTAACTCAGCTCAGAGGGAATCTCAGTCTGAAATCTCAGTCTGAGCTT
Source organism: Mystacornis crossleyi (assembly GCA_013400655.1). Classification (NCBI taxonomy): domain Eukaryota; kingdom Metazoa; phylum Chordata; class Aves; order Passeriformes; family Timaliidae; genus Mystacornis; species Mystacornis crossleyi. Next base: position 28,198 of record VYZQ01011206.1, read on the forward strand.
TGTGTGAAAAGTCTCATTTTAATCAGGGATCTCAGTCAATTAGTCTGATTATTGCATCATAAACGCTTGTCAACTTTTATAATATGTGTCTTTGAAATACGGTGCCTGAACTCGTCAGCCCCAAAACAGCACATTTTTAACCTGGAGTACACTATGACTTCCCTGTACAGTAATTTACCAGTTAGAGTTTATATATACATATATTGTGAGATATGTATATATGAGCGTGTGTGTGTGTGTGTCTGCTGCTATTTGTTGGACGAAAATACCTGATGTTTAGAAAATACCTGACATATTTCACTTCTAGGAAAAAACAGAGATTCCTTTTCCATATAAATATTACCAATTTTATCTGGGCTGGAAGATGCACATTCCAAGTAATTCTCTCCTATCCTGAGCCACATCTGCCACTTCCTGGCTAGCTGGCACAGCTAATAGGATGATCTGATATTCCCACTTCCAAGATGAGAAATTCACAGACTGGATTCCTGCTCTGGTTCCACCCTCAAAGAATTGTTCTCCAGGGACGAGAAGGAGCAATTCCTATTTTTTCCTTTATTTGGGGAAAACTTTTCATGCAAAGAAATGCAGTATAAAGTATTGAGAACTGCTGAAAGACATACAGATTATGTATGTTTTTATAGCCGTGAAGTCACTCAAATGGCTTTGTCTCCATTTCCCTGTTTGGCATAGATCACTTATTGTGCATATGTTTTCAGATGGAAATGCTGAATTAGACTATGGTGAAATGGATAATGCAGCCCTAATGCTGGCATGAGCTAATAAGAAAACAGCAATGAATCCACTGCTGCAGATTGAAGTACATGCATTTCATATTATTACTCAAGGCTTGTCTCTCCGATTAGATGATTGCATAACCTTAATATTATAAATCTTGCATGATGTGAATTGTTCAGCTGTAACCATAATCAGTTTTTACTAAGGTGGCATTTCTGTCATCTTGTTAAACACAAACATTATATATGCTCTAGTCATAATTTTATAACAGTTGCTTTTAGCGGGTGACGGCTTTGTCAGTCAGGAGATGCTGTTCAGCTCAGATGTGCAGTGCAAGTGCTTAAGATACTCATAATGTCAGTATTTGCTTCAGAAAACATCGCTTTGTAGATCCTGTAATTTTCTGAGTGTAAATTTCTCTTCAGAAGAAATGCAAAAACTTGCGAGCTTTTAGACAGAAATCTCTAATGGCCGCTTTTTAGATCTTCCAAGAACCAAGTTTATTTTATTTAATCAAGTGAAAATGGCTGCATACTCCACAGAAATCATGGCATGCTGTCGGTCTTCCAGTTCCACTGCTCAGCTCTGAGCTCCCTCTTGCTTCAGTCCAATTTTCCACATGTCCCAGCTCCCCATGTGTAAATAAATTCCCCAAGGCCCAGTTTTATGGGGACCACACTGCCGCCAGCGTTTAAGGGTTTAAGACCCATCGTATAAACCTCAGCCAGATTCTCTTCTCCCATCAATTCCCTGGGGATTTACACGGTTAAAGCTCACAACTGGGTGATAAATTTCAAGGCATACCGTAGGAAGAAGGGGACATGGTCAGTGTGGTAGTGCTGCAACACCATCCCTCATGTAGAACCCAGGGATTATTTAGTCCAATTTACCTCCTCGACAAATTTACTGACGTTGTCAGATGCTCTGTAGAAAAAGGAAAAAGAAAAAAAAGGAAAGCTAAATCCCTGCCTTCTTCAGGTGATGGACACTTCCCTATTTTTCCACTGTAGATCTTGTTGAGATAGACCTTTACAGAGAGGAACATGTTGAAGAGATAAGGGCAACACGAGCACTTCCATATTCCTTCAGGTGTAGGAAGCCCTGAGACTGTATAATCAGGGAAGCAGGAGCATAAAACAAGAACTATCTCACCTCTCTAGCTCTACAATAAATCTAATATTTCTTATTGGTTTAATGGCAACAGTATTGGCCTTATACTCCGTAATTTTATACTCAAAATTACACCTTAACTCCAGTGTAAAAGCTAAGTTCAAATAGCTTTTATCAGGCAGTCTGGGGATGTGATTTTCTGCTAGAATATATAAAACAATCGATTGCAGTGGTCTGTTCTTTGGAGAATAAGAGTCTTTTCTGTTTTCTAGTATGTTAAGCATCCCTGCAACAGAACCTGGCACGTTTGTTATCGTGAAAAGCACAAGGGACAAAGAGAGTGGATTTAGATTTGACTTAAGGGAGAAATTCTTGCCTGTGAGGGCGGGGAGGCCCTGGCTTGGGCTTCCCAGGGAAGATGTGGCTGCCCCAACACTGGGAATGTCCAAGGGCAGGTTGGACGGGGCTTGGAGCACCCTGGGACAGTGGAAGGTGCCGCTACCCATGGCAGGGGGTGGAACCGGATGAGCTTTCGGGTCCCTTCCAACACAAACCATTCTGTGATTCTATTACATGAATGTTTCAGAGGTGAGCATTCTCATGAGAGGTAAGGGGGAAATACCAGAAGATTTGCTCGCTTCATGCTCCTGTGGGCCAGAGCTGAGCTGGGAAGAAGCACTCCCTGAGCACTTGCAGCCTGACATAAGGCAGTGCCCATAAAACCTCACACATCCCCAGTCCTCCCAAGAGTTCCCAAACCACCCGTGGGACTCTTTGTTGGGCAGAAGCTGCCTGTTCTCTGCCTGGATCTTGTGCTATGGGAGGACTCGCAGAGCCTCATGGGAGAGTTACCTGCAATGGGTTTATTTTATGGTCCAGAAAGGGCCCTCCAAAAGCCTTGTGCTCCTAAACTCTCCAAAGGACAGGGCTAGCCCAGCCCCAGAGCTCGAGGCCCACACCCAGGTGTTCATGACCATCTGGGGGTCTCATTGCCCATGACTCCATGAAGGTAAGAGGGGGGTGGCTTGGGTGGCCGCTCATCCTGCAGGAAACCCCATCCAGTGATTAACCTCAGTGCTCTGCCAGCTGCTTTACTATGCTGAAACTCTGACACTGGAGAGACATTCCCGCATGGTTGGGAGGGAAAAATAGTTTTTAATATCAGATTTTTTAAAAAAGAATGTATGGCCCCTATAAACTGTTAAACTTCCCTTTATTGATCATAAATCTGTGTTTTGCTCAATGCAAAAGTTTTTCATCTTGCACAGAAAAATGCTGAAACAGCTACAAATGTCAAAAACACAAAGTTTTCTCTCCTGGACAATTTATATGGAAGTTATTGGATTTTTTTTGTTTAAAAGCACTCTTACCACACTGCGCTCGCCCACTGGGTTAGGAGAAATTGCCTTTCATTGCCAAGTTTTGTTCCTGCCCTTCACTGACGGGAAGAGACCTGAAAAATAAAGCAAGGGTGTTAGCCTCTTCTACGTGTCACTAGGGATAGAGGGGCTGAATTGGATAAAAACTCAAGCAATGGGAATAAGACCTCAATAACAGCAGAGAAGGAGATATTCCTTGGCAAAGCCACTGCTAAAGTAGGGCACAGGCAGTAGCAGTGCTGGGGCTCAGAGCAGAGAGACACCTCACACTGAGATTTATCCCAAGGGCCAAACACCTCACACTGTATTTATCCCAAATACAACAGCTGCTGTCAGAGCAGGATGGGCAGGCCAGGCCCCACGGTGACATTTCTGGAGTTAAATGTGGCCCTGGGGTGCATCCCCCTGCTCTGTGGCCAAGGGCATGGTCCCAGCAGTGTCCCAGCCTCTCTCTCTGCAAGTGGGTCGCTGCACCTTGGGACCAAGAGATTAACAGCCCTGTCCTGGTATTAATGATCTGCAAAAGCTGTGAAGGTGCAGAGCAAGGCACAGAAATCTTGATTTATTAATGGCAAAGCAGAAAACTGGAAGAAAAAAGCGGAAGAAAAAATTCCAGCCCAGCCAAGGGTGGTATCGAGGCAGATTTACCCTGTTGTATCATGCATTTAAAATGGGTCATTTCAGCTAAGGCAGCTGTGTGTTCGTACATTGAATATATTTGGCCTCCTATATATTTTTTTAATAATATATCCCATTCAGGAAGGGAAAAAATAGGAAAAAGAATTCTTTTTTCCTTTGCATCCAGCTGTCCAAATTACAAAAATTGTGCTTTTCCCTCATGACCTGGAAGCCTCCTTTTTCTGCTTGTTCTCCATCACGTGGTACAACAGGTCTCTGTGCTCCACTACAGTGGTCAGCATCTCCCCAGAGATAATGGACTGGATCATCACCTGGATGCAATTCTTCCCTTTGGTCGTAAATCATGATGGGAATACAGTAACCAAAAGCCATGAAATATGAAACCACATAAATAAAGGAAGGAAAGGACTGTGAATTGTCTGGGGAAATCTGTGAAAAGAAAGGGAGGAGGAGAGACTTGCGCTGTTGGAGGAGCCACGACAAATCCTGATTTTAAAGTCAGACTGTTGCTATAATTATTTAAGATTTTCTTGTGTCTCACAGGATGAGGCTTTGTTCTCTTTTCCACTAATTTAATGTGCTTTCTGTTCCTCTTGGGCTTTGTTTTTATTTCTGTGCTTTTCCCACTTCTAGTAGTTCTGTCTACAAATACCCCTGTTATTTCATCATCCCTTCCAGCACACACAGTCCCCAGCTTCTGGACAGTCTTCTTCCTCTGCCTCTGTTCTGTTAAATTCACAGGATTTTTGTTACTAACTGAAGAACTCCAAACAGCTCCTACAGGGAAGACACTGCTCAGCCAAGTCAAGGATTTTAACTCTCATCCACATTCAGAAGGTGGGGTCCAAGAACATCTACATGTTCAATTAAACCAGGAATGTTAAATCCTCCTTCACAGCTGCCCAGCCCAAATATCATCAGCTCTGCAGTTTTGGAAATATGATGAACAAAATTTAGGATATTGTCCTATTTGGAGGAAAAGTAAAAAGAAACAGAAAACAAAATATTGAAAAGTTTAAAAAAAACCAAGGAGTCCTGAAATCTTACATGGGAATCCTTAATGCTAAAACTTTGCTTAATCTTGTAGACAGCACTTCACCCTTTAGATTTATTGAAATCGGGGCAAGGAATCTGTCACTGCTTTGTTCTGCACCAATAGCTGGAGCAAACCTGCATGACCATTCCACTGTGGAAAGAGCTCTGTTTTCCTCAGAATCACTGCAGACATACCAGGTAGTCTAAAATACCCTGGGATTTATAATTTGAGCACAGTTATTTTATATATGTCAAAACCAGTGGGTGATCCTGCTGTCCTGAGGCTACTTCCATGTACTACAGCACTAAACACTTTTTCACCAAACTGCTGGCTGCCACCACAGGTTCCCTTGTCCCTGGGAAATTTAACATTTCACAGAGTTGGACCTCTATTTAAAAAACATTAATCCTATTGAAACATGCATGATACAATTTTTAATGCATATTTCATTTTCACTGACCCCTATTGGATTTTAGCTTCTTTGTATGGACACAGTTACATATTCACATAGATACTAATATTTAAGGCTTGACAAACTCCCACTTTCAGTGGTCGGTTATTGTGTGCAGCTCAGGTTCCTTCTAATGAACTAAAGCATCAATGAGGATTTTTACCACTGGTGTAATTTTATTTTCTGTAATAACACACATCTATCTGTTTGATGATGGGTGCACATTAGAGGACAGGATAAAACACACAGAACGTGGATCTTTGCTTTGAACGGTGTTTAAGGTGTACAGGTAGAATTGTGTTTCTTTTGGATCAGCTGCTTTTCTTCAGCTCTGCAGTGCAGTTAATAAACACTGCAGACTGCTCTTTCAGAGCTTATAAACTTAGCAGAAATAAAAATAACTAAGGGGTCTGACAACTGAGTGAAGCTTATAAATGCCACTGAAAGCCTTTGGGGCCCCAGCTCCCGGGGAGTATATCAGAGCTCCTGCAGGGTTTATAAATTCTGCTCATTAACTGGCAGGTTTCTCACCGGACTATAAAAACCATAGGTCAAAAAGCATTGCTAGATGGGGAACATGAAGCCCAGCTTTCGTTTAACTCCAGCTTCTTCTTTCACAAGCCTGTGCAGCTCATCAGCAAAGCTGTGGTCTCTGGTGCTGGATGTCACAGCAAGCCCATCACAGGGAAAGCATCTGCAGCTCCTGACTTGGTGTAGCACTGAACCCCTGCAGATGTGAGCTCCCGGCTCCTGTTCAGGCTCTGTTTGCATAGCTCTTCACGCTTTACAGCCTGGAGAACCTTGCCAGGTAGCTCAGATGGGGTTGCTTTGGGGCCAGTGTTTTAGAAGCACACAAGTTGGCTGAGCTGCTTCTCAGCCTTGGGGCTGTCACTGCTCACCGGGTGTCCCCCGCTGTCTGAACAGGCTCCCAGGCCGCCAGGGCGTGAATCTAAACTGCTTTTGCATCCCACCTCCATCTCAGCCTCAAGGAGGCTCATAACAGACAAATGTTTTTGTAGGAACTCAAAAAGCTTTTCACCAATTCCGTGCTCCTGAGTGCCGTAGGCAGGCATCCACCTGGCAGCAGGGCGAGGAAGCACCATGAGCACATCAGATTTCCCCTCAGCATCCTAATCCCAGCTCCATTCTACCACACCCATTGTCTGACAAGCTGCTTTAATGGATGGGCACTGGCCTTCCGTGGAGGGACTAAGTGTAAAACTTCCCTATGCTTCTCTTGTCAAAGTTAAAAGCTTTTCACGTCTGTGTTAATGTTTCTTTCTTTTTTTTTTTTCCTCCTGTCTGCTGGCACCAATGACAAATACTACATCTTGCATTGAGTAACAGTATATTGAATGGCTGGCAGAGGCAGAATACGGCACCTGTAATTTATCTCCGGGAGTTTGGGTTGGATGACACTGCTGGGAACAGACGGGGGCTCTGAGCTGTCACCTGATTACTAATTCTAGGATTTCTCCTCCGAGAGTGAGAAGGAGTGAGCTAGAATGAAGGGTACAAAAAGCAAATCAATAAACAGGTTAGTGTTTGCATCATTATTAACACTCGGGCTGTCAACACACCCATTGAAACTATCGCTCAGGGCAGCTCCAGATTTAATGGTCAGCGTAACAGATTTACTGTAAATGTTAGCCGAGGCACAGCGGGAGGGGGATCTCACTGACAAATAACAGAGATTTCAGGGGGATGCATGGAACCCTTTGTGTGTGTGCATAAATAACGCCGGGATTGCCAGGCGCAGGCGGGGGGCTTTCCGCAGTATTTCTCCTGGCCGGGCTCTGGTGTGTCCCCGTGCTCCCCTTCCCTCCCCGCAGCCCCTGCCTCCCTCCGCTCACAGGCAGCAGCTGCACAGCAGTTAAATGGCCAAGGGAGCTTCGATCTTGGGAACCCCTCACAAACCCCTTAATAGCCTGGAGAAGGGAGGGGAAGGGAAGGCTGATGCTGCCATCTTCACACTAAATCAGCCCGTGATGAGAAAAGCTTTGAATGAAGTTGAGTTTTATTGGTTTTATCCACTGATGGGCTCCTGCCATTTCCCCCTCTCCCCGGACAGTCACCTTTGCAGAGGTTCCTTAGGAACTCTCATGGCATTGCCCCTTTCCCGTTGATCTGTCCACACACTTTCCACAAGTAACACACAGCCAAGCAGCTCTGAGCGGTATAAATGAATGCACAGTCAAATGTCTCTGCTTAAATTACTGATGAAATGATAAATCTGCTGCAGAGTAAATTGGCTGAAGACAAATCTTTCCAAGCCCTGTCGGTGCTGCCACTTTTTCAAATGAAAGCCCTCATAATGAAATTAAACTGGTTAAAATGAAAAGTATCTGAATGAAAAGTATCTAAATTCAAGTAGCTTTTGCAGGGGAGGGCTCCCCAGACTGCACTGTCATCTCATGCAGATCCTTCTCCAGGAACACTCTGCTGCTTTCCTTGCTTGTTTTAAATGGTTCCCACATGCACATTTCTAATAGTGCATCAATCTCCAGGTGGCTGTTTCTGCTCACTGCTGCTGCCAGGAGAAGGAGGGACCCAGAGGCTGAAGCATCAGAGTGTCACAGGTACCAGTCACATGTAGCTCTCCCTGCCTCAAGGGCTGCTCACTGTCCTGGAGGTTGGAGCCTAATGACAAGATATAATATTCTGGAGCTGCAGTGCTTTGATATTCCCAAATGACATCTTCATCTCCTGCCCTCCACACAGACACCTCAGCAGCTCAACCTCAGAAAGTGTGGGTTTGTACAACGAGATAAATCCCCTGTGCTCCAGGCTTAGGGAATCTTTGCTGGGAATGCCCACCCCAGTGGAACTCTGCTTTCAGAGCATGGGCTCAGGACACAATCAAAGATGCTTGAGAGCTCCTAACCATAATCCAGCCATTTCAAAAGACTCTCAAAGGACACTTCCACTCAGAGCATCTACAGACACCCAGAAGAAACCCAGGACAGAGTCTGAGACCTTTTGAGAGCCACATCTCTGCAGGGCACAGATCAGTCACAGAGCAGGGAGGGTGGGATGTTTGTTGGTCACCCAGGAGGTATCTCAGGAGCAAGAGCAGCACATCTCCCTCTCCCCATCGCTCCAGACTGTCCCAGGCTTCACCTTCACTGTGCATGGTGTCTCAGGGTGATTTTTGTGCTTATCTGCCCCAGTGATGTTGATAAACTCTGTCATTAGTGCAGAACTTCGAACACACACTCTGGTGAGAACAGGCTTCTCTCAGCCCTTCATTTCACCAGAAACAAGCCCAAGATGAAACCCATGGAGCTCGCAGCAGATTCCTGAATGCCCTTTCTGCCAGGACAAGCCTACAACAGTGGCAGAGGATTTATTTACCTGTTAGTACTGGCATCTCTGGGACAGCACCACCTGCAGTGACTGCCACACTCTGAGACTTGCATTACTTGCCAGGACCTCCAGCCTTCTGAGACCCAGAAGGAATGTGCAGGAATCACAGGCCTGGTGGGACAGGAGGGATGCAGACAAGGTTGTCTGAGGTTGCAGTTTGTAACTGCAAGTGTTGAAACACTCCAGAATCTGACTCAGGCCCCAGCAACGTGGCTCTCTGCTCACAACCCTTGATTTTTGATGCTCTGTTGTGGTTCAACGCCAGATCCCCAAAGCAGATCTGGTAACCCTGCCCAGCGCATGGGGGCACCTCAGATGGACATCCCCAAAGTGCCTCTGGGTTAACCTGGGACCGTGCCAGCCACTCACACTCCACTGTCAGTGCTGAGCTCCTCTGCAGAGGGCACATCTACTTTGTGCCACCACGGCGTCAGCTCCCTCTTCCAGGCTTGAAACATCAGAAATGGGACTTGCAACATTAGAAACGCAAAAAAACCTCCCAAATGCAGCAGCTGCAAAATCAGCATTAACGTGTTTCGGTTTGATTTTGATTTCTAAAGGGCTGGTGGCAAAGGGAAGCTCTGGAGCCTCTCTGTGGAGCTGAGCTCTAATTCCTGCAGAAGAGAGCAGCCCCGTGAGTTCAGAGCGCCGCCTGCTCCCTTTAATCCGTGCACTATTGACTGGAGGAAGAACAAACCTCCTTGGAAGCCTTAATTGGAGCAAGTGGCGTCTGACGATTTTTGTTTAAACTGTAGAAGAAGACTCCTCCCTGGTGGGAAATGTTCAGCAATCAGAATGAGGAGGAAAAAAACAAACCCTTGCTGCACACAGCTTGGCTGTGCAGTGGATAACCCAGAGGAGAGCAGCCCTGGGAGCTGCTGGAATGTTTGGACAAGGTGACCCCGCACCGAGCACATTTAGCTGCATTATCGGCCTGTAAACTGTCTCACTGCTTTACATATCTGTATGGCCCGCATATTGGAGGGGAAGATTAGCTTGATTATCAGTGGGGGAATGAGCCAAACAATTACTTTCATTATTGAATATCCAATTAATTATTCAGGAGGCAAATCAATTATTCATATCTCATTTAAACTGGGTCGGGGGAGAAGCGTTGCCACTTGACAGAGCTGTTCACAGCTTCTCTGGGTGCAGCAACAATTCTGCTGCAACAGGGAGGAATTACACTGGGAGCAAAAGCCATCCCCAAAATTATATTCCCCAGACCATATGGATATCCATCCATACATATTTGGTGGCTAATTCCAATTCCAGAGAACTGTGAAAGTTGGGAATTCCCTGCAGGGTCTCCTCAGCCATGATTATTGCTCCTTTTTAATGTGATACGAAGCATCCTCCAGGCCAGCACCAACAGGAGTGCAGAAGCCCATGGGAGTAGAGCATATGCTGTAGGAGGACTGAGATATCGAGGACTCAGATGTATTTGGTCTTACGTGAAAGAAAGACAGAAGTTCTCATGCAGATGGCAGGAGGGAATCTCCTGGAGAACAGCAGACTCTTAACAATTTCTCAACACCTGATATCATCACAGAGACATTTTACCAGCAAAATATCTGTATCTTGCTTCCCTGGTTTTCCCACTCTCTTGTTTTTGCTTTCTTTGGAGGCAGGAATGGGAGCACCACACACAGTCTGGTCTGGTCTGCATCCAGACAGTTACAGCCCAGTGCTGCAGTGCCCATCCACGCACCCTTTGTCATGGCCACACATTGTCCTTCCATCCAAAGCATCAACAAACAGCTCACTGCAGGTTCCAGAGCACCCACGGCACTGCAGAACAGAGGGTAAGACAAAGAGAAAGGGGAGACTGAGACAAGGCAAGGAAAGAAGCACAGCCTGGAGAGAGCAGATCCAGGAGTATAACCAGAGTGAAAATTGTATGGAAAGGCCAAGGTCTGAAAACACTGTTTTCTGTAAAACTACCCACACAGGCGGTGACAGCTGGCTGCAACTGTTTGAAAAGCAGGGAAACAGAAGGAATCATAACTCTGTGTGTGTGCGTGCGTGTGTATTTCTAAGACAAATGGGTCCCTGGGACATTCGGTGTCTGGGAACGCTCCTTTCCTCCATGCTCTCTCACACAGTCACTTGTCCTCACTGTGGCCAAGCCCCAGCCCTCCAGTAATCTCAGTTTTGGGTCTTTTTGCTTCTTCGCACAAGCAGAAGTGAGTGATACCATATTGGAAACAAATTGTCAATTACTGAACAATCAAGCCCTCCATTTGTTTGTTAGATTGACTCTCAAATAGCCCGATTAATTATAACAGCACTAATTATTAAGATACACTGGTAGTCATCTCCTATTTCAGAGAGAAGGAGAAAGTCCTTCCTTCTGCTTTTGCTGTCACAGTAGCAGCCTTACCCAGTAGGGCGATTTATCTCTGTCAAGCCAGTAAAATGATAATGCCAATTAAATCACACAAGTAATTGCAGTTGGGGTCCCCATGGATTTCTCCCAGCAGAGTCAGGTGGAATATGAATGCAGACTGTCCAGGGAGGGCTGGGTCCTGCTCAGGGAGAACTCCACCCACACAAGTCCCCGTTCTGCTCTGATCACTGTTGTGGGGACCACGGGCAAAGCCCCCAACTTGTGCTCTCGGGGTCCCCAGCAGCCCCAGCTGAGCCTTTTTGCAGCCGGGAGTGGGTGAAGTCGCTCGGTCTCACACAGAGATGTCACCGAGCACTCACGGTGTGAAGAGGTGCAGGGCTGTCCCTTTTTGTTCTCTGCAGATCCCAGTGGTTTGCAGCTTCTCGTGGCTTTGGGAGCCTCCAGTATCTCCTGCTCCTGTCCTGCCTGGACCTGGGCTGTGTCCCCTGTCCCCTCAGACCAGAAATGCAGCAGGATCTCTGGGCAGAGCTGGTGTTACAGGCCTTCCTGGGCACTCACACTGTACAAAATAAAGATATAGGTACAACACAAACATGCAGTGTGGTCCAGAGAGGCTTGAAGGATCACACACAGGTAACAGTGGTTGTGACTGATACAGCTGCTGCAAAAAGGGTGGGGTGAGCCGCCATCCCCTGTCCTGTGCTTTCTGCTTATTGTAATGAATTGATGTCTCTGAGGCTGGGCAGACCCCACCTAAAAAGAACAGTGTGATCTAACCCAATCTTGCTCCTCATTCGATTAAACCTTGCAAAAGCAGGCACGTAACCTTGTTAATATCACGTTTATTAGAGGGAAGGGGGACAGAAATTAAGATATACTTCATGTTGTTGCTAATTAGAAAAATTGAGACTTTGCATCTGTGCAAGGCAGAGCAACATGTGGCATTAACAGATGTGAACTCATTACACAGCTGCATCAGAGGAAATTGTGCCACCACAGCGACAAAAATCTCAAAATCAGATTTCCCCCAGTGCCTCAGCTTCCCATTGCCTTCTCCTTCCTTCCTCTAAAAAAAGTTTGCTCCGGGGTTATTGGGTTTTTTTAATGTTTTTCTTGGGGAGCAGAGAGGAAGGCAGGCTGTTCTTTTCACAAATATACACTGAACCCCCCCAGAGAAGCTCAGAGCAGAAACAAGCCAGGCTGCAACATGACAGCACGGCCTCTGGCTCCTGCTGAAACACAGGGTGCTCCACAGCTGGAATCCAATCTATCCTGCCTTTCCCTGGCTATAGTGTTTTCCAGAGGGAACCAAGCAGGGAGAGTTGCCGGCAGCCTCTTCCCAAGAGACAGACATGGTTTCCCTGCAAAGTGGAGGGAAATGGGAGTAACATCTTAAATGAGGAGTCACCAATAAAGTGCTTCAAATCCTGCCCTTCATCCCCCTGGGAGCTGTCTAAGATCACCAGACCACTTGTCATCTACAGTAAAGAGCAGCCAAACAGCATGAAAATAGGCCACTTTTTAATCATTTCTTCTGTATGTTCCGCTTAACTTTTTGTCTCAGGTAGTGGAAGCCAATCCCAGAAAAAAAATCAGAGGTCAGATTTGGGATTCCTCCTTTGCAGTGCTACCAAGAGCTGATTTGCTCCGTGGCACAGCTGAGAGCAGCCCAGCAAAGCAGCTGTGTAAAAATGCACCAACTTTGCTGATGCTTGTTTCATTTGTGCCTTATTCAGCTCTGGAGAGGCTCAGCTGTATTTCTGGGCAGTCAAAAACATCCCAGCATTATCAAGAGGCATCACTGTAGCAGGCTAACGGGTTTGGGGAGGCACAGGCAGGCTGCTGGGGTAAGGGGGCTGGAACCCACTTCACAAACAGCTGGGCACTGGATACAACACAAAATAGAGACTGGAAAATGAGCTCCACAGACAGCTTTTGTCTTTCTCTGAGAAGATTTTGCGGGGACAAAGGAAAATTTTTATTTGCAGCAATGCCAGCCTTTCGACCTCCCTTTTCACTCACAAGGATTTCTACTGACCTGCAGCATTCCATCAAACGCCTGATCCCAGCACTGCTCCGAACCACCTCGGGGCAGGGTGAGGTACAAGAGGTACACCTTGGACAGCATGTAGAAAGTGAGATCCAGCTTTCCTTCCGGCCATAAGCTCAGAGCCCTGGACATTTTGCTAAACGAACTTCCCTGCTGAAGAGGTCTGCTGAAAAAACCTTCAGTAAATGTGGTTGGCACTCCAGTGTGATTTACCTGCTGCCTCCCTCATCAGGGAAAACATTGAGGGGGGAACAAAAAAACCCCCAAAACCTTATTTTTAACAAAAAAATCAGGGTGGTGAGCATGGTCTGGGCTGTCTGGCAAAGTTCTTCCCTTCTTTTGCACAGACAAAGGGCTGGTCAGCACTGGTTTCACACCAGCTGCTCCGGGCAGCCACTGGTAGAAACGTTCCTCTCTTGCACCATTTCATTGTGAGCCCTTTTTCATCCCTTTGTCCCAGGCAAACACACCCCATGCAGCACAGAAACCCGTCACCCCACACACTGCTGAGGCCCTCGGTCCCTTTGTGCAGGCTGTTTCATTTCATAAACTCAAGGGTCACTTTTATTGTGGTCTCTGCTAAATGAAATCACAAAAGCAATTTAAAATCGCTTAAGCAAATCATGAAAGATGCAATATGAGGAAAGGGCTGTGAATAATGGTTAGCCTAAAGCATTGCAACAAAGGGAGTGACTGTGCTTCTGTCAGGTCCTTTCTTTTGGTCTGTATCCTTCATGCTGAATTCCTCATCTTCTGCCTAAGATTTTGGGCAGGAACTCATCAAAGGAGAAAGCCACTCTTATCAAATTTCTAGCACTGCCTGCTATTCTTCATGGAAAAATGATCTGCAGAACGTAGAGAGAGTCTGCAGCCGAGTCTGGCATTTCAGATATGCAGTAACCAGAAAATAATAACAAAAACACAGGATACCATTTTTATCCTGGAAATTATTTTCTGGGATTAAAGAAATGTCAACGTAGCCTGTGAACTTCATCCTTATCTGACCGGCATTCAGTAGAAACTTCTGGCTGCCTCCAGGCTCTGTCCCTGTAGGCAATAGTCCAATGTAGAACAAAGTTGGAGGTGACAAAAACAGCTGTAAGATAAATTTTCAAGCAACTTTTCTCTCCATCCCATCCCATCAGGAGCAATATGCTCCACAGAATATTTTTATTGTCCAAGGATGACTTTCTTACAGCTCTGAAAAGCTCTGTTCACCTTTCATCAACCCCTTTACTTGTATGGCACTGGCTCCCATGCTGCCTTATCCTACAAGCAGAGCAAGTGTGTTTTCTCAGATATTCCTTGGTGTCCTGGATCCTGTGTGATCAGATTTCCCAGTGCTCAGTGCCCAGGTAGGAGTGAGAATTCTCCTTAACGCAGCACAGGCACCCAGCAAGGGGCAGCCCCTCTCTGTGACAGATTCATTGTCAGCCAGGATGAAAGATGCCTGGGCTCACTCACAAGCCTAAGTGATGCCTGAGAGCTCCACTGGACCACGTACCTCTGTGTCAAAACTCATTTCTATCCATGTTTTCTTGATCTAGGTTTTCTCAGGCAGCAACAAGTCAGCAGCATTCAAAGAGTTCACAAAAACAGCAGTCAGGTTTGGTGCTTCAATTTCTGGTTGGGGTGCGAGGGAGAAGAAAAGGAGAGGGATTGATCCAGGACTCTCAAAGTGAAGGTCAGAAACTGCACTCAGCATCACAAGAGGCTTTGGAAAAGCCTGTACTATTGCTGCGGTGATGCTCGGCTCTGTTGAGGAGGAAGGTAAACCCAAATTTCCCTCTCACGCCCAGCATCTCACAGCTCCCAAACCTGAGGCTTCGAGCTGGATCTATTGGACAATATTCGAAACTGGATTAAGTTGATGCAGCAGACCCGCATCTATAAAATGTCATCCAAGCAAAATTTGCACATCTGAAACAGCAGAAATTCTGCAGGTGATGGGCCAGATGTGCCCTTATTTTAAGCCGAAGATCACACTGGATCTCAACAACACCTTCTCGAGTGTCCACACTCTGCCAGCCACAGAAACCCACCTGCGGAGACACAGCCCACGAACCTGAAGATCCCCACAGGCTGGAGAGGACTGGGTGCTATGGAAAGGACAGGTGAATTCCCACTCCAGCTGTTCATGAGGTTCCAGTCCTGCTGCTCCACCTGATCACTGACCTAAGGATCCCCAGTGTCTGGATAAATCAGCATGAAAGCAGTAGAGGAACTGGCCCAGAAGAGATGAGCTTTTTATTTCTTCCCTCAAGGAGTGTCTCAATAAACGCTTTCAGCATATCCCCCTTCAAAAAGAAAAGCCCATCTAAGCTTATGCATGATAATAACATTTCCCACATTTTCAATTAGCTCAAATAATCTTGCTAAAAGCTATTAATAACCCACCTTTAGCTGCGAGCACACGTGCACCTGTGTGTGTGCAAGGAGACAAGCCGTGCCTGACAGAGTGAGAGGCAATGAGAAATGAACTGCCTGAAATTAACTTTAAGCGTCCAAGTGATTAAACCATTGTGCTGTGATTGTGTACGATCCTGCCTTTCTTCGGCAATTAAGGCTGTATTGATCAGATAGCACGAGGAAAGGGGCCGGCAGAGCGATGCTCATTCAGGCTGCCATAATTAAGAGTGATCATCTATTGTTCTGGAGCACACGGCACAGCCCAGCCCCATCAGGCTCTTCCCTCTTTCCACTTGCCTCTTTCTCCCTTCCCTGGCCCTCACTCCCACGAACACGTGGATTGAGCATCTGCTTGGAGTGAAAATTGGAGCAGGAGCTGGCTGAAGTTGCTCTGTAGCAGGGCAGGATTAAATTCGAATCTTTCGCCATCCATTCAGCCCCAAGACACGCAGCCTCTGCTGTTTACTAGCAAGAAGGGGGAAAGTGGAGCATGAGAGAACACAGACCACCACATCTGAAAGCAAGTCTTGGGCTGACCGTGGGGCAACCAGAGCCCACCAAGACTTTGGGGAAATGGCACCTCTGCTTTTGTGTGGGCCACTCCAAGAACACTTTCCAGAATAGATCCTCCTGCTCCCAAATTTATTCTCTTTTTTATTATTATTTATTTTAT